>VDFB02252331.1:0-25396 GCA_007258455.2 Sequoia sempervirens
GGTACTTTATTTTTTAAGATAAAGGGAAAGAGTTTCAGTAAAAATATATAATACATGCCTCCAATTCCTAACAATTCATTGCTACTAGTGACTGCTAGATCCTTCAATTTCCTTTCCAGATCATGTAAATAAAAAGAACTATGGACTCAAGAGAGTGCATGTATCTTTCCACACTTTACATCAAGGATCTGCATGTATCTCTCCAGTAATGTAAACTATCACTTATGATGAAGCATTTGTAACCAAAACAAAAAAACCTTTTTCCTTTGTAAAGACTATGTATGGTGAGTTGACTGAGAACATCCCAGTTAGTGTATACTATGACAAGAGGTGTTAGTGATGCAAACAGCAAGACATTGTATATCCCATTTCATACTACTGAGAAGGAAAGTTGTCTCCTAATAATTCTATCGCTAATTCAGATTGGTTTCCCCATTGTGTTGTTGAATATTATTGAAAGAACAGATGTACTCATTACTTGACTAGTACTCATTTCTATCCATTTCTTTTGGGGTTGTTCTGTTTAACAAACTAAACAAGAAACCAACCAAGAAATTCACTGCAAGAACTTGACTATTACAATACTAGGTGCAAAGGTTATCAATTTGATACCCTTGCTAGGTAAGTGATACAAAATTGAGTTTATTTCAACAATTTAATTTCTATGATGCTACTTTAGATAATTTAAATATCATGGATCTGAGTGAAAAAAACATAATTCAACTAAATCCTATATCAGAATTGCACTGACAATATGGTTATATAACAAAGAAAAATCTTACGAGAAGCCTTTCTTCTGGAAGCATTCTATCAGACCAGCAGCATTAAGAGATTCTACTGGAAGCTCCCCATCTGGATCAGGTGTCCTACAAAAAAGACATTCTTCAATTATCAAGCTAGTATCTTCAAAAAATAATAGGTGGATTCTTGCAATATAACCATTGCTAGAAGCGTCCGAAGAAACAGAGCCATATACAGTAAATGACCATTCCTCAAAAGTAACCCTTAGAAACAATGGGAAACTCCATTACTATGTCAAAAGCAGAGACAAATGCAAAACAATGAACCCACTCTTTATCCTGCCTTCCAAGTCTAACAGGAATATCAGGACCGCCACATAGTGCCACAGCTTCAGCTCCAGCCAAAGCTATTAGGTCTGCCCATGACACTATCATCCCAACAAATGATGTTCATAAAATTTTCCAGAGTTTCAAAAAGAAGAATTATAATAGTCATGTAAGCCGGCTGAACCAGAAGCCAAAACATTGAAAAGAGAAGTCCTTGTAAAAACCTTGCATAGCTAGGTCTAGTACTGCCTTGACTTTCTGGAGTACCTGAAAAGAGTTCACACAAGTTAATCCATATTATTTGGAAAATATAAATTCAGAAATAAGCAGATGGGTTCATTTTGATCATTATCAAACTCATAACATCCTTTTGAGTTTAATGTTTTTATTTCTCTGCTACTATACATATTCACTCAAAAATAAAGTGGATTATAACATAAATATCAACGTATTACAAGAACAAGCATTGTGTTTGATTTTTCCATGACCAAAACAAAATAGCACAACCTGGTGTAAAGATTCTCTTTTTGATTGAAAATTAAATATACCAAATTATTTTCAGTATGAGATGCATTCCAAAACCAATAACATAATCTAGATACGGTTTTCATTTTTAAATTCTGTAAATTTATACATCCATAAACTGAAGTAAAGTGGAGTTTGAACTTAAGTATAATTCAAATGATTGCAAAACAGGATCTTTTTCTAGTTGATTTTAACAGAAATCACACGCTATACATCCATCAATATGCTCTTAAATGTTTTGGCATAGAAATAAGTAGATAATTTCTATAAAATTCCATACTCTTTAAAACTGAAAAAAAAAATTATTCCTGCTTGAGTATTACCTTTACCGAACGCATGAGACCTGAGTTTTCAGGTCTATCAAGTTCATAGATTATGGATCCATTCATACCACCTGCAAAGACCATCAATTAAAGAATAAAGATTAGGCTTTTGCAAAGAAAATTTGTCCATAAAGAAAAAAAACTAACAAAACCAAAAAGTAAATGGCCATAGTTATCACCAACATGCTCAAACTAGAAACTAGAAAGAAAACTATGTTGAACCAAAAAGCTCACTGTGGCCAATAAGATGGCATTACTATAAGTCTATAAGAAGGATACAGATCTGATATGGATAACCAAGAGAATTATGCAAGCCTGAATTGTAAACATGACTTATTGAAAAATCCTGCAAAGGTAAAAATATTTCTTTTCAACAACACCAGCAATTAGAACTCACTTTCCATCCTGCTAATAATATCACAATCTTTTTGTTTTCTTTTGCATGCCGCAAAATTGAAATATTGCAGCCAACCAGAAATATAATTACCAAAGCTCTGTTTACTTTCACTTATCAGAATAAAGTACCAGTGAACCAGATATAATTAAAAAGTGACCAGTGGGCTGATAGGACAGCTTTGAAAAGAGGCTTTTGATGCATAGATCTTCAAAGCCTCAGTCTCTCAAGGGCATAGTATCAAAACTCAATGAATTACTCAACAACTTGAAAGCCAGGCAAGTACTTACTGGGTTACTTTCCTGGAAACTTGTGAATACCCGCACATCTATACTGGGGTAATTACCAGGTTCTCATCCCTGTTTGGGGCAGCAATTGTACCCTCAATCAGTCCTGCAGCTAGTGGTTATTTGGCATACTCGGCCAACAATTCTTCCTTTCAATCAAATTCTGCTGAAGAAATGGCTGATACTTTAGGTCTTCAGGAGAGTGCATCTGCTACCCTATTGTTCTTTCCCTTGACATACTCGATATCAAAACGTAGGCTTGTAATTTGCTCACCCATTTTTGCTACCTATCATTGAGGTAATGTTGTGATAAGAAAAATTTCAAGCTATTGTGGTTTGTTCAAACCACAAAACTTCCACAAACTAGATATTGCCTAAATTTAGCCAATGCATGCATGACCACCAACATTTCTTTCTCATATATATAAAAATTACGCTCTATCTCTATCAACTTATGACTCTCAAATGATACAGATCACCCTTTTTGCATAAGAACAGCCCCTAACCTTCTCCTGAGGCATCACTCTCCACCACAAAAGATAATGCAAAATTAAGTATTGAAAGAATAGAACTAGTGCACATTACCCTCTTTAATTGGTCAAATGCCTCCAGTGCTGCTATGGACCAATGGAAGGCACCTTGCTTGGTAGCTCTGTCAAGGATGATGCTACCTGCGAGAATCCTGTAATAAATCTCCTATAATAAAAAAATAAATCATCCCAGACTCATATTTGCTTTTCTTGGTGAAGAAATTTTGCAGTTGCAAAATAGCTAGCACTATATCTAGGTGTTTTTATGTATCCATCCCATGTCTGGCTGTAAATTAGTATGTCATCAAAAGGCACCAACACGAATTTTCTCAAATAAGGTCTAACAATTTCATTCATTGCCGATTTAAAGGTGACTGGTGCATTGGTGGGCCTAAAAGGCATCACCAAAAACTTGAAGTACCCACAATGACATAAGCAATCTTAAATGTGTCATCAAGTTTAACCCTTATCTAGTGGTACCCAAATCGCTAGTCAATTTGGGTGAAATAGGCTACCCAGTGTAACTCATCAATACAAAGTATTGGATATCTGTTCTTGATGGTTTTCTTATTCAAAACCCTATAATCTATACATATCTTTATCATCCCATCTTTCTTCTTCACCAATACCATTGAAGATGCAAATGGACTCATGTTGTGTCTAATGTGTCCCAATTTCAGCAGCTCCTATATAGTCATTTCTATCTCATCCTTGAAAGCACACAGATGTCAATAAGGAGTCACAATAATAGTTCTCGTCCCTAGCTCCTACTCAATGGTATGCTGAAAACCCCTAGCTGGTGGATTTCTTGGAAGCATATCCCCAAACATGGAAGCATATTTATTTTAAAAACTCAAATATCTAGAGGATATTTATCCTCCCTTGAGTCCATGGTACCTAGAGGTAGCCCCTTAACACATCAACATAAAGGGAAATCAATTGAAGACCGCACCGATGAGTTTCATGACTACCTTGTATGTCTATACATGAGGACAATCTCGAGCAACACAAGGTGCTCAAATACATAAGTGAGTAATCACCTTATATCCATGCATAGATGGAGTTTCTAACTTTAAAATTATTAGGCCAAGCCTTAGGTAATGCATTCAAGATTTAAGCCAAAGCAAAGCTCAAGCAAAAGTTTTCTTTGTTCAAGAATAAGCCCACGCAAGAAACCACTTCCTACCCTCCACATAGAAAAAAAATCCCCTATGCAAAAGCAACAAAAGAACTCCAAGTCATCAATGCAAAACTCTAAAGCCACAACATTGCCCACACTAGGCAAGCACAGGGACAGGAAGAAGAAAGGTGATAAATGGTGTCATCATCATCACACAAATTCCCACAACGATTTTGAATTTTGCACACACCAATATCTCATTGCACAAACCACATTAGGTCCCACACAACCCAAGGATGCTAAGCAAGAGGCCTAGTATCCTAGCAAAAGCACTATGAAAATTGACACTTCAAAGGAATGTGAGTGTCTCTTCCATACAAAGCATTGGGTCAAGTTGTCAACAAAAAACAAGTGCATGTCATTATCAATAGTGGTAGCCAAAAGAACATCGTGCAAGATGTCAAGTGCCTGGGTGAGTGTCTCTTCTATACAAAGTGTTGGGTCAACAAACACCAAGTGCATGTAATCATCAACGGTGGTAGCCAAAAGAACGTCATTGTGCAAGATGCAATCAAGTGCCTAGGTCCTTCCACTAAAATGCACCTAAGACCATACTCTTTGGGCTGGTTGCAACAAGGTAAGGATATTCAACTAAAATGCCAATGTACTTTCAAGTATAAAGTTAAGCTCATGCAAGACACGGTCACATGTGATGTCATGCCACTAAAAGTTTGCAACATACTACTTGGGAAGCCATATGTGCATGAAAGGGCTAGTATGTATCAGTCGAATCCACAATGATGTTTCAATGATCATCAATTCTATCTTCATCAGTCTTCACCAAAAAACTAAAGTAGCCTTAGCATCTACCAAACAATGCCACAAGACACATGCAAAATTTCATGCTTCTCATGGTCCACCATAAGACACTTGCATAAGAAAGAAAGACACTTGCATAAGAAAGAAAGCACATATTGGCAGTATGCAAGGTTGCATAAACATTGTCAACAACAACTTGAGAAGGTACTATGGTAGTATAAGGATGTCTTTGAGGAGCGCAAAGATCTTCCTACACACTGCATAATATAACATAGGAATTGATTTGGTACCTAGATCTCCTCTTTCAAATCGTCCTATGTATCGTAGATCTATTTGAAAGAATGTTGAAGTTCAGCTCCAAATTTAGAAGTTAATTGATCAGGGTAAGATTGGACCCAACTCTTCTCCATCTAGCAATTTGATAGTCCTTGCACCAAAGAAAGATCACAAATGGTGCCTCTATATTGACTATCACGCACTAAACAAGATCACAATGAAAAAACAATATTCTCTTTCATACATCAATACCCTCTTGAACTAGCTCCATGATGTCTCTTCATGAAGATCGACCTCAAGTCAAAATATCACTAGGTACCAGTTAATCTCAAAGATGTTTGGAAGACGACATTCAACAACAAGGAAGAATTGTATGAATGGATGGTTGTGCCCTTTCGCCTAACAAATGCACCAACAACATTCATGCACCTAAAGAACAACATTCTACAACCCTTCACCAACACCTTTGTCATCATCTAGTTGGATGACATTCTAATCTTCAACAAGACTTGGAAGGAGCATGTGGACCAAGTCTCATGTGTCCTAGACACTCTATGTCAACACAAGTTGCAAGCCAACTTTAGCAAGTGTACCTTTGGCACAACACAAATTTCTTATCTAGGCTACATCATTGATTGTGCAAACATTCACATAGATATGAGAAAAGCAAGGTGATTCAAGATTGGCCGACTCCACACAACATCATTGAATTGTGCAGGTTTCTAAAACTTACCAACTTCTACTGCAAATGTCCTCAAACTCTCGTGCACCACCAGGTCATTTAGCCAAATCATGGGTACCAAGGCAAGATCCATTTAGACCCTTGCACAACAATGTGCTTTTGAGAAGCTCAATCAATGACTCTGCACAATACCTATTCTTGCAATGCTTAACATTGCACACCCCTTTGAGATTCAAACTAATGCATCTAACTAAGTACTTGATGCAATACTCAATTAACATGGGCATTTGGTCACTATGTGCTACTCCACCTATGAGAAAAAACCATATGTCATTGTTCAAGCTATTAAGCAATGGCAATATTACATTTTAGATAAGGAGAAAATCATTCATTTTGATCATAAGCCACTTTAGTTTTTATACAATGCAAGAATTGCACAACCACAACTTTACCAACTAGGAGAACCTCTACTCAACATATTAAAAAATTGCATAGACATGTCGTTTTAAAGCTCGAACATCTTTGTGTTCCAAAAGGGACGCCTCACCAACAACTCGTCTAGTAGGTGCACTATACCAAGACAACTTGACACTTTCACATTACCAAGACCCTAGCAAAGCTACAACAACATTTCTATTGACCTCACATGCATGCAAATGAGCGCCACATCAAGTCTCGCATTCCCTATTGGATCACCAAACCCACAAACAAGAAGGTTGAGATTTACACACCTATTGCAATTCCAAAAAGGCCCTGGGAATCTATCAACATGGATTTTGATGCAAAAGCATCAAAATGATTTAGTACTTGTTGTAATGGAAAAGTATTCAAAAATGGCCATCATGGTTGCTTGTAAGAAAAGCATCACAACAGAAGAAACCAAAGACCTCTTCTTCAATCATATATGGGCACATTTCAACTACCTACAACCATTATGTTTGATTCTGACTCAAGATTTGTCAGCACATTTTGGCAATCCTTGTGGGAGAGACTAAATACGCAATGGGCCAATCGATAGCCTTTCATCTATAAACAGATGGTTAGATGGAGGTAGTAAATAGTACACTTTTGCACTTAAGTGCATCTACCACATCCATGCACTTGGAATGACAACCTGCTAGACATCCAACATGCCTACAATAGAGCTTTGCACAATTCTACAAGGCATAGTCCTTTCCAAACATGTCTTGGGTTTCCACCTACAACACCCCTCAACATATCCTACTATGCAGCACCAAATTTGGAGTCACGCACACAGGAATAGGAAGCAAATAGAGCACAAAAAATTTTGCAACACATTCAAAGTGTTTGGCCATGTTAACGTTTTAATTCATCTCATTTGACAATACAAAACTCAAAACACACAAGGATAAACCTCTCTTGAAATTAGCAAGGGCAGCTCCTTGAGATCTAAAACTACTCCTAAACCTAAAGCTATAAACAAGTTTACAATTCTGTGAACCAAACAAGATTATCATTGGGGATTGCATAAAAGGCAATGACATGAAGGTAAACTTGACCTATCTTTTTGCTCTCAAAGGTTGAGCACAAGACCTAAAGGTACTTATCTTACAAAGTTTTGTTTATATAAGATTTGCAACAAAACAATATGAATTCTAGCTAGTTAAAGCAAAGACCAACAAATCAACATTTACAAGAGAAGATTAAACAAAACTAATGTACTAAATGAAATCACAATGTAAGACTTTAGGGAAATTCAAATCACTCAAAAACACACAAAGTTACTTCCAAGATGAAATATAAGTATTAATACAAAGCTTAAACAACTCTTAAATATGATTCACTTGCAAAAAATCTTATGTGAACAAAAAAATTCATTATGAATACGTGAATGACAATCTCTACAGCATAAGCCTGACTTCAACTATCATTAAAAGTTTAAGTGCTCAAAGAACTGATTTATAGGTTTAGAAAATATAGCTTTTAGGGATCTAAGAAATAATAATAAAAACCCACAAATTACCACTTTAAAGTGAACCTATCTTTATCTGCAGGAAAAGTAGAAAGAAAACAACTTTAAAGCAAACTATTCCTAAAACAATTAATAAAATACAAAAGGCCTAAATAGGCTCTCATGCTTTGCCAAAAATAGAATGCCAAGAACAGCCACTACCAAATGCAACTGCTACAAAAAATAGTAAGTTGCACATGAAAGATCATCATGATTCTAAAGCAACCAACAATCCTTTGAAATATGGTGAACCTTCTAGAGCTCTCAAAGAGTCACCAAGACCTTGACCACCATGGATACACTACCAATTTCACCAACCCTTCTAAGTGCTTTGAAACTAAAACCTTAAGTATTTGTCAAATCAGCAGAAGGGTAAACAATGGTCTTAGGGTTTAAACATGGCCAGGAACAATGATTGCATTTTTTGCATGTGGGTAGGATCAAAACCCAAAGAACAAGTTTCGGTAAAGCCAGTACCAGTCATACGAGAATTTTGCCATTGAAGACTGCAATGGATGATACTCAGAGTAAGGTTGGTTGTCCTAAGATATGATCCTTTTTGATGAAAACAAATCAGACTTATCAACCCAAAGCACCATGAATTAAGAGTGAGAGAAAAGGTATGGCTTGCTATGATGACTGAAAAACTTTTTGCACTTCAAATATTTTTTTGCCTTCTCCTATGAATTGCTAAATGCTATGCTCCAAGTGACTGGAAAGAGAGCTACATAAACCCCTTGAGGCTTTCAAGCAATAATCAGAAATTAGCAAAAATTTCCTTAGACCCTAATGGTTCCTTGGAAAACCTTCTCAGAAATGCTGAAAACCTTGCACTTGACTATTGCTGTACTTGAAAACCTTTCAATTATGGTGCTGAATACTCTTTCAAATACCTGCAAAATATGAACACACAGTCCTCGTTTCTTCTGTGAACAGTAGATGTGAATTGTATGGAGTTTGATTAGAGAATAGCATGTATATTTAGGCATTTTAATTTCTCCTTGGCGAACTGCGCTTGAGACAGAAATATAGTGGCAAAGCCAAGGAAGAAACACACCTATGTTAGTGTGCTGATTTGGTTTTAAGTGTGGGTACACATTCCTTGTGGCTTTGCCAGCCTAAAGGCACACTTGGAGGGAAAACAAGATGGCAAAGCCATCATAAAAATGTGACATGTTTCTTGCAGTTGGGTGCTAGTTTGGAAGGGTTAAACCCATGAATAAATGCACCTCCTTTTAATTTATATGTCTTTCATTGTGCTAGTGTGCTTTACTACTGACTCTTCCATTTTCATAATTGATGGACAGGACTTTTGCTGGACTAAACCACCAGACATGTGTGCCGAAGTTAAAAATACTTTATCTTCTTCACTGGGCGCATTCACTCATGTCATTGACATCTTTTATCAACTTGGCAGAAATATCCGTTGGTTTGGCCATCATTGGCATGCACCTAAGCCACTTAAACCCTCTTTTTATTGTTTCAGCAGAATAAACTTGAGTGTTAGTCCTCTACTCCCTAGCTTGCAGAAATTCCTAGCGGTATTGCCACTCAAATCATGCGCTCAGATTGCTGTTGCAGAAAATTTTTGTCATTTTGTCATCTTTTCAATGATTTAGGCATAAATTTACATGGTTTAACCACTGAAGAAGTGTGCCTTTATCTTAAGTGTGTCACTTTTCCTTTGCTGGTTGGAAAAGGTACTAAATCTACTGTGTTTTCTGTGCTTGTATGCCAGAATTCCATTCTAACATCATCATTTGCTTCTCTAGACTCATAGTAACTAGCAATTGCACCTTGGTGTGCAATGGGTACGCCGAAGAGGTGTGGAAGGTCAATTAGGGAAAAAATTGGTTTATTTTTTGCATACATTTGTGTACTACATGAGGTCAATTGCTAGGTCATTTAGAAAATGATTTTGTTTAAATATTATTATTACTACTACTACTATTATATAAATAATTTTATTAACAATTACATTCACCACATTAATCTCATATCTAAGTAATTTATTGTGTCTAGCTATAAACTTCTTTATAAATTTCCCTTCAATTGTTTATGCTTTTGGATTAGATGCCTTCGCTAAATAGATGATTGATGCAGACATCAAGAGGCAGCCAGATAAATATTGATTTGACAACTGGATGGGAACATTCTATTTCCATTTGCAATATTGTTTATCAATTTGATGGCAATTTTCTTTTTTCATTTGCATTGGTTTATGTTTTAAATCTGTATACAAATATTTCATAATCAGATAATACTTAATTTCTATAAAGAAAAAATGTAGATTTGTCTAAATTTATTTCATTCCATTATTTAGAACTTATTATTAATTGTTTAATCTAGCCACATGCAGTGCATCCATGCACAAACACATACTTTAACATATTAACATACATATAGTTTTCTATCGGCATAATCCTTGAACCTCCTTTAAGTGCAAATGTTAGTATATATACCTCTCTCTATATAGAATTGTCCCCCCTCTATCTCTCTTTCTTTTTCCTAATCTCTCCAAAGATCAATTAAACTATAAGATTTTTTATATATTAATTTAATTTGATCTATATAAAAATATATTAATTATTAATTATTATAATTTCATATTTATATTTAATAATTTTTATTATAGAATATAATATATAATAATAATAATATAACCTATATACTATTATATATAATAATAAATATAATTATATTATATATAATTTAATTTGTATTATATAAAATATATATAATATATTAATTATATTTTGTATATATTAAAATATAATAATTATTAATTATATTAATTTTATATATGTATTTAATAGTTTTGTTGAAAAATATATTATATAATAATAATAAATAGTATAAGTATATTATTTTTTTTATTATATAAAATACACATTATATATTAATTATATTAATATATACTTAACTACGTAGGGTAAAGGATGCGGTAATGTTAAAACCTAAATGTGCTCATTATTAAAAGCTTGGCGATAATTTTCATTTCAATAAACATACGCTAAAACCCTCTTCCAAACCTTATTTTCACGCTGCAGCTTGCCAAATCGGAGAAGTGAAAGCTCAATACCAGCCAGGAAGAATTTGGAGGAGAGGAAACCAATAGAGGCGAGAAAGCAGTAAAAAACAGCCAAAAGCAAGCGAAAAAGAGACGAAAAATGATGAAAAGTTGAGATTCATTTAACCTTCTTGCATACTGTGTGCGAAAATCTTCACCGTTCAAGAACAAAAGAAGCTCATGAGCTTCAAATAAGGAAACGCCTTCGGCATAATCACCATTATATTGCAAAAAGCATTAGTTGCAACACAGAACATGACAAGTTGACCTTGTAAACTGACTAGGAAGACCATATTTTCAAAGATCAGTCAATGGCACATCTAACAAAAAGGGGCAAGAATGCTAAGTTCCATAGGGGCACCAACACATCAATAAGTTTAGTAGATTCTCTCGCTCCAACAATAGAAATACAAAGAGCACCATGACAATCCAAGGTCGGTGAACAAAGTCTGGTTGAATCTTCAGAAGGAATTCTTTGAGGGTCTAGAAGATGAAGCCTCTACACATGGTCCATACAGCATTATGTGTGCAACTGGTGAGAAACACTTTTGTTCTCAATCTCTCGTAATACTTGGATTTGCATCCAATGTTTAAGGAGGAACTCCTCAAGTAACATGTTCCCCCTCTTCTTAAGCAAGCATCAACTCAACATCCTTCAAACTTGAATTTTGAGTACTTGCACACTGCCGCACAAGACAAGATCATTCAAACTACCACAATGCTCACTCACCAAGGTTCATATAATTTGTTTAGGGTGGGTAAATCAAAGCAATATGCAAATCAAGCATGGTACAATCTTCAGCAACTCCAAGTTTAGTTTCCACAACTCATCAAAATCACAATGGTTGTTGCTTCTCAAGAAAGGGTGAATGATCAAAGTGCAATTGTGCAAGCAACCTCCAAGAACATTGCCCGTTCCTTAATAGTCTTTGAAATTTTTGTGCCTCTTGGACACACTCTCCTTGCACACAACACTTGGTGTCATTGGATGCCACCACACATGATCCCGCCCTGAACTTTGCTTCATCACATGCTACTGCACATAACTTCGTGCACACACCCACACCTAGCAACATCAACACATATGTACACGTGGACTTATTCAACCATGGGACAATATGTCAATTGTCAAGAATCTCAATCAATAAGCAATTTGAAGGTCAAAGATTCAAGACGAGCTATTAACTTCTTGTTTAAAACTGTAATGCAATATAACATATTCATTCATCTTTTCACATTAGCAAGAGGACAAATAAGTGAAATTTGTAGGAAAACTAATTTGATGTGTTCACCACTTTCTAGTCACAAAATTCTTCATTCCTTGATGCAGTATTTATAACATTTTTTTTACCCTATTCATTTCTAATTGTGAATAAAAGTAGCATACATATTTGCTAAACTCTTCTACTTGCATATCTCCAAGAACATTGCTCGTTCCTTAATATTCTTTGAAATTTTTGGGCCTCTTCAACACATGCTCCTTGCACACAACAATTGGTGTCATTGGATGCCACCACACATGATGCCACACTGGACTTTGCTTCATTGCACGCCACTACACATAACTTTGTGCATGAACTCACCTGGCAACATCAACACATCTATACACATGGACTTCTTCAACCATGGGACGAAATGTCAATTGCCAAGAATCTCAATCAACAAGCAATTGGAAGCCCAACAATTCAAGATGAGCTATTGCAACTTCTTGTTTATAACCGTAATGTAATATACATATGCATTCATCTTTTCATTTTAGCGAGAGGACAAAGAAGCGAATAGTTGTAACTTGTAGGCAAACCAATTTGATGTCTTCACCCCTTTCCAGTCACAAGAATCTTCATTCCTTGCCGCACTATCTATAACATTTGTTGTACCCTATTCATTTCTTATTGTGAATAGAAGTAGCATACGTATTTCCTGAAGTGTTTTGCTTGCATATCTCAATTGTGTGTTGGTTTACTAATTTTTTGTTTTCATTCACGTAATCTTTAAAACCGTCTTTCTCAAGATCAATTTGTTCCCCAAACCACCTAGGATCTGGATCAATGGATGAATAATTTGTTGCATATCTTATTTAGTCAAAATTAATGTTAGAGAAAGGGTATTGCCTTCAAGATTGACATTGCCAAAGCATATGACAGAGTGAATTGGAGTTTTGTAAAAAAGATTCTCTTAAAACTTTTGGAGTCTCCCCTGTTTGGATATAATGGGCGATGGTTATTATGACCAATTCTTGGTTCTCGATCTTGGAAAATGGTTCTCCTGCAGACTTTTTCTGTAATTCAAGAGCACTAAACAAGGAAACCCCTTATCTCCCTATCTTTTTGTCCTTACAGCAGGAGCTTTAAGAAGGAATAACAGCTACCTAAGGGCTGAAGGCAGATTAAAAGGCAATAAACTTGTGGTAAAAGGAGAGGCATTCACACACTTACAATTTGTGGATGATACTCTCTCATTTGGAGCTATTGATGTCTCCAAAGCAAGGTTATTAAAGCGAGTTCTTGTGGATTATGAAGAGGTTTCAGGCCAGGCTATTAATGTGCATAAATCCAAGATCTTTTTCTTTTTAAATGTTTCCCCTCATCTCAAACAGAAAATACATAACATTCTTGATTTTTCCTTTGGGAGCTCTGCCTAGTATTTGTTTACGTATTCCCCTATTGACTGGTTCTGTAAGAAGTTTTCTATGGAATGATTTGGTAGATAAGTTTCAGCATAAACTGCTAGCTTGGAAAGGTTGTTGACTCAGCTTGGCTGGTAGGTTAACTCTGATCAAAGCAGTTCTTCAATGTTTCCCCTCATCTCAAACAGAAAATACATAACATTCTTGATTTTTCCTTTAGGAGCTCTGCCTAGTATTTGTTTATGTATTCCCCTATTCACTGGTTCTGCAAGAAGTTTTCTATGGAATGATTTGGTAGATAAGTTTCACCATAAACTGCTAGCTTGGAAAGGTTGTTGACTCAGCTTGGCTGGTAGGTTAACTCTGATCAAACCAGTAGAGGATGCAACTTGACAACTTCTGCATCACAAATGAGTTCCAAATTTGACATAATGGCTGCAAAATTAGTATTTTAGAGCCTGATTGGAAAATGTATATCATACTTACACCATAATTGGTAGACTCCAAATCAGACCATAAGCCGATTTTTTACTCTGACTCAGACCCAGTGAAAGAACTCCACCAGAATTTGGAAAAAAAAATTAAGTTAAATATATAAATAAATGTTTAACCACTTTTTATATTTTAAATTGTTTTCCTGTTTGTTTTGTTTTATTTGCAGATGGTGAATACTCGCTAAGTCTCATAACCATGCCTACAGGCTACAGCATTCCTCCCCGGAGAATAAAGACACTGACCCCCATGGTGACCAACTGCTAAAATATTATCTCTTTATTTCTATTTCAGTGGAAAGATGACTTCAGAAAGCACAACAAAAATGTGGCATGAATCAATACTGACTGCACATTTAATGCACCAAATATATTCATCTTTTACATGAGATGGTGAAAACATGGCATTCTTGTTGTAGCCACCAAGGTTCAAAGTTCAAACCCCATAAGACCATTATGATCTTGGGCATTGTGCCCTCATTGATCCATTGTGCTTGCAAGTTTGAACCTTCACATTGAAGCTGATGGTGTTCAAGCCATTGGCTTTGTGCTCCAAACCCTCATTGGGCAAGTGTGCTTGTGGGCTTTGTGCCTCTGCTAGGCTACTGAGCTCACAGGTTTGGACTATTCTCGTTAAAGTAGAGCATTCATGCCCGGTATGAAGTCCCCTTTTTGTGGCCTCACCTGGCTCAGACCAAGCTAAAAATTTCATGTTACCGATCAAAAGTGGGGGGGGAAGATTGTTGGAATATTATAATATCATAATATTATATCATTGTAATAAATAGGTTAATAATAATAAACTAATATTATTATTATTAACAGATAATGTAATTGTTTGGTAGTTGATCAATTTCCTCTTTGGAATCAATTATTCTCTATATTATTTTCCATATCTAAAACAGAAATTGGGGACAATTTCATTTAAGTGGAAAGGAATAATGAAATAGTTTTATGGGCTAGTAAATAATGTAATTAATATAAATCTCTTAGTTTGTCTTTATAAAATTCTCTAAGATTTTCCTTTTCTTTCTTCTCTAAGAAAGCTTCCACGTATACTTTTCTTCTTTTAAAAGCTTCCAACTTCTAGAATCTTTGTAGTCCATACTTATTGTTCTATATATACATAATACAAATGAATGTACACCATGTATAATTGCAGCAATATCTTGTATTCTCTATCTTTGTTGCTTCAACTGCACTCATATCATATGGGAACACAAAGAAAGATCTACTTGGAGTATTATAGATTAAGATTCTTTTCTGTTATACTCTCATTTAGTAGATCTCCCCATTGCTTTAGTACAATGTAAACAAGCGGAAAAACAGACCCTGCTGAATGACACAAAAAAACAGAAGTTTCAAGATAAGAAATGAGAGGGATAAAACCAAGGATAGAGAAAGCAAAGATGACAAAGAAACAAAGAATGTAGGGTGCTACAATTTTTAGTATTTTTTGCTTCAACTCGTTATTTTTGTTCAACTCAAACTATCTCATGTTTTTAGCTAAAGACTTTTTTAGTTCTCGCAAAATCAAAAGCAAACCTGTATTCTTGGCCATGTCAAAAGTTCCTGCATCATGAAAAACTAGTCGCAATATCCCAGCAGCTTTTGCCTTCGATAATACTTTCCTTATCTCGCTTTTTATTACTTGTATGTCTGCTTCTTCTACCCTTTGAAAATCCATTTCAATGACATATTTTAGTCTTTAGTTCTGCAATAGATACATATAAGACAAGTGATTACATTAATTTCTCCATTCCATTTTGAACAAAGCCAGATATTTCTAAACATAAGAATACTGATTTAGCTGGAAGATATCTCCTTTTCTCTTTAAAATAATACATTATCTATTTACTTTAAAAAATAAAAGTCATAGGAGTGCCACCAGTGGTAGATTGAAATATGCTAACCAATTTTTTGCCATAGTTTTACACAATCACCAACACTTGGCCAACTTGATTAGCGTTAGCGCCAAATCCAAAAACACTATCAAAGCAACTCTAACCAAGAATGCGCCATAAAACCACTTAAGGAAGAGGGGCGGGCATATGGTCAAAGGATCCCTAAGATCCAAACTTGATATAGAAATAGAATGCAACTGGAAACTGAAGATAAAACTCAACGCCAAGAATGTGCACTCAAGATCCCATTGAGGGCGAGGTGCTAACATATGGCGGAGTACTTATTACAAATTGAAAGTAAACTTAGGCGGATAACCAGCCATGAAGATTCAAACTATCTAATTCATCCGCTGCGGCGGGCATCCACTCAAGAGTGGGAATTCTCCACTTTTTCAGTGGGTACAATAAGAGATACAAGCTTATTCTCCACACTGGCGGTAAACCATCCAGGGGTACTTAATGTGAGAAATAAGAAATGACTGCAGCAATAAAGGACTGGAATAGTACTACTTTTTACAGTCTTACAATATAGAAGAGAGCTGCAATTTACATGAATATTACAATGTTTTCAAAGCACCAAGATACTGAATGATTCCATGATAAATATTAACAATTATTGATGAAGAAAGGACTGGAAATTCAAACTGAAACAAGTCTGATGTAAATTTGCAATTCTGGAAATGAATAACCAGCAACTATAAGAATCAATTAAATGCTCATCACTTCACCAAAATACCTCCGAATGGCATGAAACGAAGTGCAGTGAACCTCTAGAGGATAGGCGCCCATGACAAGATGAAGAAACAGCCTCAAAAGTCATCCATTAATTTATGGCACAATTCCCAACACTCTCCAAATGGTACGGCTCTTGAGAAGGGCGATTTAGCAATATAAAATCAAAGACCTTGAAATAAATTCCAATCTCTAGTGGAAGGGGTTGCCTTGGGTCTAGAAACACTTTGCAAACATACCCAGAATGATATTTAATTTGCTCAAAAAGCTGTTAACAAAAAACACTTTCAGCTGTAGCAATATCAGCAACACCAAAACTGAGAAAAACTCCAAAATCTTCAACAATTGAACTCCATCTACTAGTCTGAATGAGAAGCAGCAATAAAAACCAATTAGGTGTTGTCTCTCAAACACGAAATTGATTGGAATATAGGAGGTAGGCATCCCTCGAAGAAATAATCACAATGTCATTTCAACAGCATAACTTTAGCAATTAACAATAGATACCAAATGCTGGAGCAAAGCTTCATATTTAAAAAGAATGAGATGACTCTTCAATTTCCCCTCATGGTATGCCAAAAGTCAGATTTGAAACTTTTCAAATTTCCAAAAGTTATTAATTCCTCCTCAAGATGGCGTCCACTTCATGGCAATTAAAACTTCATTAAATATTTAATTTTTCCTTTATGAGGGCGTCCCCCTTCATGTCCACTTTTTAAACACAACTTGAAGTTATCATCCTAGGCCAAGGGGGTCAACAAGGAAACATAACATTAATTGCTTTGTATTAAATAATTGCCATCAAAACTGCATTTTGGAAGCTATACCAAAAATACCAACTGCTCCAACAAGAAAGAACAACTGAAGTACTGCCAACAGGACCACTGCCAAACATAGTATTTACTAAAAATAGTAAACACCAAGAAATGCCATAGAACCTCCAAACAAAGGAAACCCTACTTTCACTTCTAATCAACCTACGGATTTCTGGAAATAGGCTATCAATCAAAGAAGAGCGTATGACCAAAATGGGGACATTACAGAGATTCTCTTTGGACAAAGGAGTGGAGTGCTGACATATTTGCTTTTGCATCTACTTGCAAGGAGTCAACATTAACAATGGATACAATATGATCTATTTCCTAAAACATGAACATTAAATGTGATATGATATGTAACCTCCACTTCTTTGACCTCCCTAAAAAGTGATTGTGTTTGTTTCAATAACCTTGTTTCTTTGTTCTAGCTTTAGTGTTTTTAGCTTTAGTCTTTATTACTGTTTCAACTTGTAGGGTTCTTTTCCACCCTAGCAATGTTCTTTTTAATTTACTTCAATTTATGACAATAGACCAAAATTGGTCCATGGAACTATAAGAGATGCAATATAGAGAGGACGAGGTAAGTAGAAGGGCACATCCCAAGAAAAATACAAAACTAAACGAAAACAATGCAACAAAGGAAAGCGCGATACAAAGATAATTCTTGAAGGTCTTAGATAGCATACCTGACATTCAAGGCAACAAAAGAGTGTGTGATGGGTGTGAGGCCATGGGAGTCCCTAGGTTTGTGATGCCTCACAAGTCTACAATATGAAGTTGGAAGTTAGTCAAGGGGCCTCTAAGGAGATGACACTCCTAAGCAATATGGCAGTCTATCTAAATGCAAAACTGTTGGGAGCAACTTAGGGTTGTACAAGAGGACCCTTAAGCTACAAGGTAGATGGAAGTTTGGTATACCCCATGGGGGAGATGATTCCATTGAACTAGAGATATAAATTGAGTAGTCATGAATTCTTGAAGAGAGTGGCTCTCTAGGTACAATCCACATACACTAGAGGTATGCTCTATAAATCTCAATACAAATATCCTTTTTTATGTGCTCCTTGGAGACATCGAGAGCGTTTACTAAAAATCTCAACAATGGTGACCTAGGAATATCAAGGTTAATAAGGTGCTGCA
Organism: Sequoia sempervirens; assembly: GCA_007258455.2. NCBI lineage: Eukaryota > Viridiplantae > Streptophyta > Pinopsida > Cupressales > Cupressaceae > Sequoia > Sequoia sempervirens. The sequence continues at coordinate 18,777 of VDFB02252331.1, forward strand.
AGGAGGAATCTCTTGCATACCCAACAAGACTCGAGCCCACAATCTCCGATGCCATAGAGGATCTAAAAGAAAGATAAGGATACCTAAGATGGCCAATCTTTGAGGTAGCCATAAATCTCAATCTATGTATCATAGTCACCACATGGAATAATATTGAAGTAATGAGAGGGCTTGTGCTAAATTTTGCAAAGATGATGCCATTAGGGACCAATCTCTTAGCATAACTATGTTTTGATGGAATTGTAACTAGTGTTCCACAGGGAGGCGACCCCTCTCCCCAAATCCCCCTTGTTTTCGAGATGAGGATATTTCCTAGATGCAGTGACTTGGGGTGGGGGCTTTCCCCCCATCATCCCACAACCTCTACTCTAGACCCAAAGACGTTTCTAGGATGTTCCCACTCTAGACCCAAGGAAATTTCTAGGGTATTCCCCTCAACGAGGGGACATTTCCAAAATGTCCCCCCTAGTTGAAGGATGGCTTGGGGATTTTAGGATGTCCCCAAGATGTCAAGGTACTCCCAAGAGTCTCCTGACCATCCCCAAGACTTCTAAGTGTCCCCCATGGCAAGAAAATGAAAAAGTCAATATTTTAAAAAAAATCAAATAAGTGTTTTCGATCTATGTGCCAAAAAGCCTATGTGGGCCCCACCCAAACCTTAAGCACTCACAAAAAACTCTTAAATAGGCATCTAAGCCTCTCTCCAAATCATTCCATGTTTGAGAAATAGTAAGGACTTCTTGTTACAAAAAACAAAGCGATAAAATTGTGAAAATGGCATGCACCATGAAAGTTTAAGCAGTTTTTGAAGGCCTTAATTTGTGCTTGGACGAGGGGGCTCTCCCCTTGACCCCACCCAAGGGTGCTGCCCTTCGAACCCACAAGGGGCACTACCCCTCAACTCCATTGGGAGATCAGCCCCCAAACCTCTACCCATCACCATCCCCCTATCATCCTCAACTCTAGGCCTTTGGTCCACCCATCTCCCACACCTCATCATCCCCCTATCCTGAGACTTCATGGAACATAGATTGTAACCAATACTCTCTCTATTTGACTTCAATCCATAGCCCAAAGGTATGGGCCCCAAATCTCACAACCATACACGAGGGTAAGCATCACCAATGAGTGAAATAGGCAGATATTCATTTGAATGCCCTAAAATTGTTGCTTTTCAAGGGTGGTAAGATAAACATATCCCATGCTTAGTCTCAACTCAACAACTAGGGTTAAGCTAAAGCATGGATCAAAGAAGAGGGCTCCTAGGTAAACATATGAAGAAACAACTTCAACCTTCTCAACTCTGTAAATAAGAATTACATTGTAACAAAAATGTAAGTTTGAGACATGTTGATCTACTTTGTCACTTATGGACAATAATATAATTTCATTCTTTCTTGTTTTCAAAAGGATGACTTGTAGGATTGTTTCGAATTTCTCCATATGAAGATATAGTGAAATAGCTAAAACTAAAGCTTTGGTTCAATTAGAATTATCACATCTACGATGAAGGCTTTATCAGCATACCACTCAAAAGTCTCACAAATCATTCCCACACTTTGTGTATTCTAATACTCTTGAGCTAAATGGGTAGGCCAAGTTACTCACCCAATAACTTTCCATCAAGTTATTGGAGAGTAATTTCTTAAAAACTTGCTGATAACTTGCCAAAACTCAATAAGTCCAAGGGAAAAACTCAGCCACTGAAAAAAAAACAGCAGTGCCTATCAACTGTCAAGAAATGTCTTGTTTTTACCATTTTCATTTGAGCTTCCATCCTTTGGGTGTATTGAACAAATTGTAATCATTTGCAGTTGCTATTATGCAATTTGGAGTGAGGATTGATCAATTTTAAAGAGTTTTTCAGCCACATTTGACAGGTGTATACCATTGTTTTCTTTTTTCTTTCTTTTTAGTATAGCTGCTAGAAAAATATTTAAAAAAATTTAATTCTATTTCCAATTTTATATTCTTTTCATGTAGCTGCTAGAGTTTGCATCTAAATTTTGCTATTATCTCCATTTATGTTGGGGATTTACATCATATTTTGGACAGAACATGGCATCCGCAATGAACAAAAGTGGGAAGCCTAGAGACCCTACATGGAAAAATGTCACAACAAGTACAATGCCCGATATGGTCATATGCAACTCTTGTGAGCTGCATATATGAGGAGGCAAAAACTGCCTCTAATTTCACCTTGCATGGATCCCATTGAATGAGAGGTGACAGCTCTCCTTGCATCTTATGATGAGAAAAAAGTAGAGAAAAAGAGGACAACCAAGGCAATGGTGCCTGCCATGAGTTCTGAAATTTCAAAGGAAGATTTATGGGGCTCCTTCGCACCTTTTAATACAAAGGTAACCTAGTGCTACTACTAGTGGTGTTTTAACCCTTGCCTCTCCAACTCTAGCATTGGGCCTTGAATATAGGGATTTGCAGCAAATAGAAATTCATAGTCTCGAACACATAGCTTTTCCTTTCCTCATTACACTCCTAGTTTGCAACCTTCCTTGGAACATAAAGCATGGAACCAAGAAAAACATGAGGCCAAATTGGCATGTGCCAATATTGATATTCTAATAGAATACTATTTAATGTTGCAAGGAGCCTTTATTGGGAGGCATTAGTCAATGCATTGACTGCAATAGGGAAAGTTGTAAGAGTGGGCTATGGAGATACCCACCCAAGATCAAGGAGCTTCAATGAAAACACAAGAGAGACACAAGATGAGAGAATAATTTTATTCTAGTAAAGGAAGCAAATATACATGATGATTGATTAATGTATAAGAGCACCCTTCTATATATAGGCTAGGGTGAGATATAGGATAACATAGGAAGTGTTATAATTATATGACTTTAGACACAAAAATAAATTCTCTAAGTAAGCTTAACTAACTAGGTATGAAAAAAATAAAAGTGAACCAATTAAGTAATATACCCCATTTGCAAGAATAGCACCCCTTATGTGCAACTTAGGAAAGAAGGAAAGATGAATGACCCCTGAAAAATGTGTAGCCATGCTAAGTTCCTATGTACAAAATGATGCCCCTCAAAAGATGAGGAGAAAACCTATAAGACGCAACTCCCCAAAGAAAGAAAAAAGAATAAACCAATAGCAAAATCAAAATGAACCAATAGCACCACTACAAAGAGCTTGAAAATTTATGCAATCTCAAAAAAAATTGCACCCAAAATGGTCATATGGGCCCAAATGAGGCCCTGGAAGATCCCAAAATAGAAATATGCAACAACACTTGTGAGAATCTACAATTTTTGAAAAGCTTATGCATCAAAATTAGAAAATACCACACCATTACAAGGTGCGCAAGAATATTTCCCAAATCAAAAAAATTGCACTAGAAAAGGAGCTCGTATGCTCAAAATATGACCCTTTGAAAATTAGGTTCAAAAAGCAAAACTCCAACAATGAGGTGGTAGGTTGGAGGGAAGATGGATGACGACGTCAACAAGTGCTAAATAGAGTATGCTCCTAGGCTGATAGAATATTTCTCTAAACTTGAAACCATCATTTGTTTGGTGTGAAACCACTGCCGTACCTCAAAACCACCTCTTGGTTGCTTGAAAACCACTAGTTACTAGCAAGAAACTACTTATCAGCAAGCAAAGTGGTTTTATGGCTATGATGATTGAATCGGTTGCAACTAAACTTGGTGATGGCGGTGGAGCTATGCCACCACTGATTAGTGGAGGTTGTTACTATTTTCAATGGTGGTTAGGCCAAATAGCCACCATTGTAATTAAAAAAAAAAAATTATTTTTTTATTTTTACCCATACAAATGTCCACGCTTGCACTACGCATGCAAAATATTCTACTGACTATACAAAATGATGATGCCAACAATTACATTGTGCAAATGACAAAGGAGGGAAAAATCTTACCTAATGGCCCAAAACAAAGTGCTCAAATTTCAACAATTCAACAATTGATCTATAGGTTTTTAGACCTTGACACAACAAGGTCAATTTTAGGCCAAAATGCTTCAAATGATGAGTGATCTACAAATTCCTGAAAAAAAACTCTTCCTTCAAATCCTTGTAAATATGGCATCATGTGTCCGATTTGGTTGAAATAAAGAGGCAAAACTAACATTCAAAAATACTACAAACTCAATGGTGAACTTAGATTTACTCCATCAAGCTTCCAAAGATACCTCCAATACAAAGCCACAAAAAAGTACATCCAAAATCTAGTATTTCTATCAATTTTTTTTATTCCTTAGGTCACCATTCGATGCAAAAGAAAAGCATACTCAACTTTTCAAGAAAATACAAGATCTACAACCTAGATGTCTCAAACGACTAACAAGAAGCATTCCCACAAACTCTAATGCTATGTAGGAGTTGGCTATGGAGATAAAGACCCAAGATCAAGGAGCTTCAATCAAAGCACAAGAGAGACCCAAAATGAGAGAATAATTCTATTCTATCAAAGAATGCAAATATTCAATGATGATTGATTAATGTACAAGAGAACCTTTGCATATATAGGCAAGGGTGAGACATAGGATTATGTTAACTATCATAATAATATGGCTTGAAACACAAAAAGTAAATTCTTCAAGTAAAGTTGTCAAAATCATATGACTTAAGACACAAAAAGTATATGCTCTACGTAAACTTAACTAACTAGGTGTGAAAAGGACCTAAAAGTGAATTGGATAGGTAATATATCCTATTCACACCAACTACAATGTTTTAAGGCACTGAGCCCTTATAAGTTAAGTGAGATAGGATTGCAGGATGTAATAAGAAACAAATCTTCTAGTCAATGAACAAAAAGAAATTCAACAAAAGAAGGGTTACAGCATTTTATCTAATAGGAGGATGGATACAATGCCCTAATCAACTTCCTCGTGTCTTCAAAAAGATTGCATCTTTGAGGTCATTTGATGCCCCTAATGAAATAAAAAATGCCAAGATATTAAGCAACTTGTTGGATGAGGTGGTGAGAAAGGAGGGAATAGAGAACATTGTCTAGGTAGTGACAATCAATGCAACTACATATATGGCAGCTAGTAGACTTCTTGAGGCAAACAAACCCTATGCTCAATTAGACCGCTTCTGCTACTTGTAGACACCTAAAGTTCACCACCTTAACTTCGTCATAACCATCTCATTAATCACTCTAGTCTCATGTTGTTGACTAACTCTATTGTTCCAACTAATCAATGCTATCATCATTTGTCAATCAACTAATTATGTTGTCAACCTATTTTCATCATCTCGTCATGCCACTATTTATCAACTTCATCAAATTAATTCGCCTTGTCGATTGATTGATTAAATTATATTAATTAATTAATCCCATTCCCTCTAACATAAACCCATGTCTAATTAATTGATTAATCATTATTAATTAATTAATTAGCTCCTAATTAATCCATGCACATATATCCAATTAAATAAATAAATAATTCTGATATCCTCATCCACATTTCACTTATCAATCAAAGTCAATTATCTAATGAGTCAATCCCACGTTTCATTCGTGTTACTTTAGCCAATTTCACATTTCACTCATCAATCAAATTAGCTGATTGATTAATTGATCAAGTTAACTCTCAATCAAATTAGTTGACTGAACAATCAAATTAGTTGAGTGAACATCATCAATCAAATTAGCTAACTGATTAATTGATCAAGTTAACTCTCAATCAAATTAGTTGACTGAACAATCAAATTAGTTGAGTGAACAATCAAGTAAGTTGACTGATCAATCAAGGTAGTTAATTGATCAGTCAGATCAGTTGACTGATCAATCAATTGAGTTAACTAGTCAATTAAACTAGTTAACTCTAAATCATATCTTTAGTCCTCTAGATTAATCAATTCAATCTTGACTGTTCATATTTTCACCTGAAAAATCTATAAATCCACCATTCCTTTCAAGAATTCAAGGAGCTCTCTTAAAAATCTTTGATCCATTTCTGAATATTTGAATCACGTCATATTGTCAAAAATCTTGCACAACAGTTGAGCATCCACAATCCTTTGTCAAAGCATGAGCAAATCCACTTCACACTCAATATGAGGTTTAGGTGTATTTAGAATAAGAAATTTAGATAGTGTCCTTAATTTCGGTTTTATTTTGAATTCATTGCATTCACTATCCATTGCATTGACCTTCTCCTTGAGGATATAGGGAAACTCAGATGGGTTCAGAACATGGTGGATAGAATGTCCTCAAATTATGGTTTTTGTTATTTTCTAATTCTCGTATAATTTTATGATTTCTAGTGCAAAACCACAAACTGAAACAGAAAAACAAAATGAAACTAACCGTTGGAACTTGTTATGAAAACCCTCTATGGTTGGAAAACAACTTCAACTCCACCCCAAACTAGCAAAATTCACTTATAGATGATAAATAAACCCAATGAAAATGCTAGTTAAGGTCTGATATGAGACGAACAGCCAACTTTACACCCTTTTATATGCAAGTACACTTGGATCTAAGTAGACAATGCTCACATACAACCAATATCAATGTTGATATAACTATGGATGAGTGAAGTGAATCTTCAAATGCCAACAAACATACAAGAATGGAACTCTAGGATATTAAGCTTGCATGGATCTGAATTAAACACCAA
>VDFB02252332.1:0-167524 GCA_007258455.2 Sequoia sempervirens
GGCTACACCCATTTGTGGAAAACCACATCTCAGTCTCAAAGATGTACAAGAGTTATCACGGAGTCCCTCAACGTGATGTTGTCATGGAGTCTCTCAACATGACAAAACACATCTCAGTCTCAGAGATGTATAAAGGTTCATCACGGAGTCTCTCAACGTGATGTCGTCATGGAGTCTCTCAACATGACAAAACACATCTCAATCTCAGAGATGTACAAAGGTTCCATCACGAAGTCTCTCAACGTGATGTCATCATGGAGTCTCTCAACATGACATCTCATCTCAGTCTCAGAGATGAACAAGGTTTCATCACAAAGTCTCTCAACGTGATGTCGTCATGGAGTCTCTCAACATGACATCTCATCTCAGTCTCAGAGATGAACAACGGTTTGCACCTCATATTTCTCTATCTCAGAGAAATATACACTACAAGGGCTTCATCTTATATTTCTCCATCTCAGAGAAATATACATTACAAGGGCTTTAACCTCATATTTCTCCGTCTCAGAGAAATATACATTACAACAAATCTTCATGATGATGTGACTCCCTATGAAGCTCCAAGTACTTGCATCAACCTCCTGACCTCCTCATCCAAGATTGTCTGCAATGCTTGCCTTAGAGGAACGGTTTCCAACGCACACCTACGGCACTGCTGAGAGTCCAGGACTGTCCTTCTCGACCTCATCCCAGATCACTCTATTCTAAATAGGTTTGCGGGGCTACCAATGTCAAATCTAGATTGACTGTCTTGTACAATTCTGTTCTCTACAGCTGAAGAGGTCTTCCAAGGACTTGAGCACCTGGCCTTGCAACACTGCAACCCACTTAGCTAACACCTTCACTTCTTCTCAGTTAGTCACAGGACTCCCTCTTGATCCCTGCCTCAAAGATTGAAAAGAAATCCTCTGGAAGTGAACTCCCCTCCATTGCCTAATCTCAGAACCTTAATCCTTTTCCTGGACATGATCTCAACTCGTGTCTTGAATTCTCGGAATATAACTCCCTCTGAATTTCATTTCTAGGAATATAACTCTTGTCAGACCCTCTGTTCCGCTTGTTGCATCTGGTGACTGCCCAATCAGATTGACGTGTCGGTGATCTCATTTGTAAGCTTGATCTATTCTGGAGAAGTCATGCTGGAAGCTTTACTGGCAAATTCATCCATTTGAGCCTTCGAAATCATGGGAGCCTTTCTCTTATAGGGGCGGCCATTTGCTCCAGACGTAGAATATTTTTCATTTAGGCTTTACCTTCAAATTCAAACCTTCATCCTATACCTCCACCTCGATCTGGATTTGAGGGAGAAAGACAAGTCGGATGCTCTGAAGAAGACACCCATTGCGAAGCTGTCTGAATCCTGGAGAGATTGAGCATATTTGCAAATCCTTACAGCTGAGTTAGGCCCCTCAAAAAGCTGGGCGCCCCTGGGAACCAGGGGCACTAAAAGTTCCCAGAGTAAGAAAATTTTCTGATATTTTCATGATTTTCACTCTATCTCCTGTTTGAAACTGCTTTGTTTGATCTCGAATTCCGGATGACTGGATGATCTGATGACGATGCTGCCGGATTCATTGCCGAGCTGGAGGGAAACTGAACAACTTTTCCTCGGAGCTCAAACCCTAATTCCATCATTTGATGCCCTAAAAAGATGGGCGCCTTTCTTCACCTGGGGGGCCCAAGTCAAGCAGACTTAGTCAAAATTTCAAGGTTTTCACCGTATTCCTCGTTCTTCGTGCTTGCTCACCAACTCACTTCTTGTTGAATGCCTGAGTGTTGAATCTGACGCCTGGCAGCTGACTGACCTCCATTGATGACCTCAGAGCTCTTGATATGCTTCTGAAAAAGCAGAATAGACCCACTAGGGCAAAACTAATTATTTTGAGATTCTGACTGCACCAGCCTAATACGGAAGTATTTTGAGCCAATCAAAATTAGTTTGAACCCTATTGGACCAACTTTCTATTTTTAGAAAGTTTTGCCAGTATCCGTTTCGAAAGAAACCCAGAAAACCCATAAAAGTTACTATTTTTAGGAAATTTCTAAAAATAGCAGTTTTCCTAAAAAGTAGGGATGAAAAACTGAGATCTGGGTTTTGTAGATTAGGTCGCTCTAAGCAGACCCAGATCATCAGATTTTGGGAATTTCACATTTTGACCCCTCATGCAAGACATGCAAACCCAAATTTTGACCTTTTTGACAGATTTAACAAGACTTTTACTCATTTCTTCAAAATGCATGTGTAACAAAAATTTTAATTTTGGGGTACAACATACTAGAATATGAATCACATTTGAATCACAGAACAATCGTAAGAGTAATTGCACAGCACAATGGATTGATTAATTTCATGAAGTATCTCAACAATACATAGCAATTGACCGTCCCCAACTACAAATGACAAGATACATATATAGATGGCCGAGGTTGGTGGGGATACCAACCGTCAGCAACTCTTCTTAACTACCTGCCCGACAACTAATCCAACTTTTACTTTAAACTATGCATGTATTATTTAAACTATTATTATCTATTCCCAGTACGACCGACTACAACATTTTTTTAATTAGTACGGTCGATTACAATATAATTATTTATTAACATGGCCGTCTACAACTTTCACTCTATTCTCAGGCATCATTTTTGACATCACTCTATGCAAAATCACTTAGAAGGTAAACTTGACCTCCTCGCATCTCGTGTTTGGAAAAACTTCAAGACTGGATAACGGGCTCACTACGGAGCTGGCTCCATTCCGCACAAAAGCTTCAAGAGAACACTTCATCAAATTTCATCATTTAACAAGTAAAAATCAAGGGCGCCCCTAACCTCCAGGGGCACTTTTTGTTCCAGACTTAGCCATTTTTCCAACTAGCTAAAATACCACTAAATCTCCAGCTATAGGCTGCTGACTCACCTTCTGATCTAACGGAGATATGCAATGGAAAGTTGGATGTAACACAGACAGGATGAATACCTAAGATCACCAGAAAGAAGGCATTCAAGGCTTCAAAACCTTGGGCGCCCCTAGCCTCTAGGGGCGCTTTTGCTTTTTCCTTGTCATTCTGACCAGGATTTAACCTTGTGTTTCACCTTTGATTCCGACAGTTCAGCAACTCAGATTGACCTGCTGACAAATGCGTTATGAAACCTAATCAAATGTGAAACAAATATCATAGGCGTCGTTTGGTCAAAATCCTTCATTTTGATCCCTCAAAAAGATGGGTGCCCTTTGCAAAAGTTGCGCTTTTCCTTCCAGTGTTAGTCATTTTTTCATCCTCGTTTCTCGTTGAATCACCCATATCAGGTGCTAGACATATCTTTCAGGCTGGCTAGATAGCTCATCGCGAAGCTGACAATATTCTTGACAAGTGTCCTTGGAAGTGACAAACCTCAAAACTGCAATCCGGGCCTCTGAAATCTAGGGCACCCTGGCCTCCAAGGGCTCTAGTGCTCCAGAGTTAGAAATTTTTTGATGATTTTCATCTCGGCGAAAAATCTCCTCCAAGACGAAGCTCTACTTTGCGCTTATCTCACCATAGATTCTCCATTTGAGCATTTTAGGCTTAGATTTCAGCACCTGGTATCTAGCCATCTGCCATTGACGACTTCAGAAATTCCATTTCTCCATCTGAAAAAGTGAAAACTACCCACTAGACTTAAATTCAGTTTTAACTAAAACTGACTTCACCATTGTGATCGTGAAGCAAAATAAGCCAATCAAAACAATTTTCAATCAGTTTTGACAAGTTTCAATTTTTAGGGTTTCATGACCTAAAACATGGCGCTTTTAAACCCTAATTTTCAATTTTTTCAAATTTCACCAATATCTTCCTGACATCAAACTAACACAAAGTCCATACTTGATTTGCCCAAAAACAGTGTTTTGACATCATTTTACAAGGTTTAGACTCTTTTAAGCAAAATGCCTTACGGTTCCTTTCTCCTAATAGAGCGTGTGTCTTTCGAGCTGTTGCCATGAGTGGAGAATGCAGGTACTAAGCCGTTGGAAAAGGAGGATTGTGGTGAACAACCTCCCATGCCTAGCATGAAGGCTTCAGGGCGGATCCACCTATGACACTCCTTATATGTCTTCATTATTGCTTTATGATTATGCTTATATTTTGGATATCTAGATATTAATGCTAATAGATATGTTGTTAATATGGTGAATATAGGGTTCAAATCTAGGGTTATTGAATTAGGAGAACACTCATTTGGAAAGAAGAAACCCTAATGCTAATCAACAAGCGAAACCTGGGGCAAACAAGCAAGTTCTAGGGCAAGGCTGGGTAAGGGACATTGCAGACATTATCAACAACCTCTTTAAAACATGCTAACTTCATTATTGATATATTTAATCATAATCCAAAAGAGCCTCCACATGACAGAACAAACATGACATTTAACATTTATATAATACACAAAGAAGAAAAATCATTAAAGAGGAAACATGCAAATGGCATTCTACTCATATGAGAAAGATTGAAATAGCCACATGCCTCTTCAATGAAATCTGCACTAAAAAATTTACCAAAGACACCATTATTCATTGTTTGGATTTCTCTCATTTGGGGACCATAATGCTTATAGCTCGAGCAATAACTAATTCTTGGTTTTGGGTTGAAATTGGAAATGTTGTGTCTTGGACAAGCCCACTGTCTATAAGCCTTTGTATAATCTTTTTCTCACTAGTGATCTATTCATCTCAGTTTATCTCTTGTACGCCCATGTTGCCTAGCTTAGTGTCTTTGATTTTTTGGTAATCGCATGCCAACAACAAAGGAGGTTCCATGATTTGGAAATGGCATGTCATTGCCAAAAATCTAGACAGAAAATATTACTCGCTGAGACTTGGTGACTTGAATCTAAAGAAAAAACAATTCCAAAACCCTAGCCAACTTGTAAACTTCAAAAAATTGTGTTTCAAAACCCTAGGCCTTAACAAATACAAAAGCCTAGCTGCAAAATGCTTACAGCATCCTCTTTCAATGAAAGGCAAACCATAAACTCCTAAGTTCCCTTCTAAGGAATGAAAGATTGATATGAAACCCTAGGTGCCTCTATAAAACTTATATGCATTCATGGTGAAGACTAGATGATTTGCCAATTTGATCAAGGTGGGTTCATGCTGCATAACTTGAATTGACAAACAACATCCTCAACTGAAATACTATAAGTCCATCAAGCACTATTGCAGGGTCAGTGATGCCTTCCAAATGTACTTCATGAAAACCTTGGACAATCACTTGCAGATTAGAATCTTATAACAAGCCACACAAATCATAAGAGTGGGTGGATTGATTCATTCATTTTCCTACCTTTACATACATCATGGTTTGTGGTTTTTCATTGTATTGTGATTTCTTTGTAGCCTAATGTCACCAAAGGAAGAGCAAATTGTAACATGAAAAGGCACATAACTTAATCAAAAAACATATAATAGAACCCACAGATTAATGTGTCTAACCAGATACAGAACAATTTTCTCAGAGAACTTGACACATATTCCTGCCATAGCCATATATGGCTCCCTAACAGATATACAACATACAGGTAGAACATGGGCATCTGGAATATCATGCATTCAAGTTACAAATCATTAATTAATGTATCTCAACAGATATTACATTTTTGCAGAACATGGTAATCATCAATATTGCCAAATCTTGTAGTTTAAAATTTCCTCTGTACCTTTCAAGAAAACAGTATCACAGAAAAAGCAATTAAGAACAATCTACCAGAAAGAAACGAAATTATTAATTAACCACTTTATTCTATAGATCTATACAAAGTAATATCATCAATAAAATATTGTAGAAATATTTATGCATTAAAGAGTATGCTCATACAGCATTGCTTGCACTATCAATATGAGGCAACTAATTACCTGGTAAAGGGCTGCAGATGTAACCAGGTCTAACGTAGCAGAAAAGAGCTCCAAATTTGATAAAGTATTCTCCTCACATAATAGACGGCAAATCACTGAATTCAGATTGTTTCTCTGTACATATAAACATAAATCAATGACGAAAATTGGTTTGAAACTAGAGGTAATAGCACAGACCCAAAAACCAGAATACCTGAGGAAGACTAGAAAATTTAAAGAATCAATGACTCTGAAATCTTGCCTACCTGTTTAGAACTTGATACATAGCTTGCAATGCTTACTGCGTGAGAGTGTGTCTTCTGGGCAATAAAACACAAACTGGATAGGACTCTTGCAGCAGCTAATTGTAATGCCTAAAAGAGACTCAAAACAGTATTTGGTTAGCATTCTATATCAAATGCTTGCAAATATACAACCATTTAAAATTACTATAACAATGCTTCAGAAATGTGCTTTCAAGAATTGGAATTCAAAGCCCAATTGATGATAGGTAGCACCTGGATTCAATCTGTTACCAAATGATCTTAAAGGGAATTTAAACCTCCTTCTGACCTCTGAATAGCTGTTCTAATTAATTTCAACATCTAAAGTGAACACATTTGCATCAAGCCCTTACAAGCATGCAAAAACAAAAATGAAATAATTAAGGACATTAACATTTTAAATCACAACCGCAACACAAGATCAGGCCCAATCCAATATGTAAGTCAACTATGTTGGTGAATAATTTAGTTGTCAACTCTTATGCTATCCATGTCTTTAATGTTACTAGGAGCCAGGTCAGATAAACATTAATTCACAATTAGCTGGACAGGCTCATGTGATCTTAGATGGTCTGTATATATCTTTTTCTTTCACTATATTACAAGATTAGGCTTAACACGTTAGTGACTTGTCTCTTGTAAACTACTTACTACACTACCAAAATACAATATACAACAGAAAAACAGTTTATACCAGATTTGATTGTACAAGAATAACATAATTAATGCTTTATTGAAGTTGGTGATGATTACAATGAATGTAATTCAGCAAGGACCATCCCAAACATCAAGTGCCTCCCCAACTATGGCAATTCTATCTGAAGCGACCAATGATTGTTGATTAGACCACCACAATTGGCAAATTGCTTTACAAGTATTTATTAACATAGTATCTTAGGCAACAATTAGAAAATAAAACAAGTTGGCCATACAAGCAATAACAAAGTATAACAAAATATGTTGATTACATCATCCCCCACAAAGAAAACTCAAAGACCCATCTGACAAGTCTATACAAATTCCTTGGACATAAATTTGCAGCAACTGATCTTGAAGAGGCTGTTCCAATAGGTTGTGTTTGTTCAAATGTAGCCCATAAATCATAGTTGTAAAACTCAGACTCAGCAATAACTTGGCAGGCCAAAAAAATTTAAAAACCCAAGACTTGGCAAAAAATTGGACAAAAAACTAACTCGGCAAATTTATCGAACATTTGAAAACACATTTTTTTAAAAATATTCTATTAAAACACACATATATACTGAATATTTTTAAAACACACATATATACTGAATTTGTAAAAACATATTACTAATTTCCATCATATACAAATCAAAATTTGAGTTTAATACATATCATAGACCAAAAAACAAGTTCAACTTCTGAATACATATCAACTTCAAGTTTCAGTATCAATGAAAATTGTAAATCATAAATTTCTTCTACAACTAAAACTCAAAAAAATTTGTTGCCACTGGGTGGGTGTTGCAGTAGATGGTAAAGGTGCAATATCCTCAATAAGAACCTCAACAAGTGCCTCAATAGGTGCCTCATCCATAGTGATAGGATCAAGCTATGTATGAGAGGAAACTGTCTCTGCTGGTTGACCAACCTCACCTTCTACCTCCTCATATGCTGCCACATCCACTTCCCATACAACTGCCTCCCTCTCCAAATCAGCTAACTCATCATCACTTAACCATGGTTCCACATCGACATCCTCAGGCCCAAAAATCCAATCTGAATATGGATCAATGTCAGCAAGGTCAAGTGCTTCATGTGAGCCCTACCCTTGTACCTTTTTTTCATGCAACCGAAGGTTGTACCACACATAGACAAGGTCATTTAAGTGCTTTTGAGTCAACCTATTGCACTTCTTTGTGTGAATGGCCTCAAAGACACTCCAGTTGCACTCACAACTAGAAGCACTACAAAGCTGAGATAAAATGTGAATGACAAGCTTTTGAAGATTAGGCATTGTGGCACCACAGTCTTCCCACCACAAATCTACAAGTATACCAATTGCCATTTATAACTTAGTAAGGATTTTAATACACTTAAAATTAAAATAAATGATAAAATAATATTAAACATGAATTTTTTACCTAGTTGTATAGTGTCTCCTACGAATGCAAAAATTGGAAGAAAACAATGCCCCTTCGACCTTCTTATAACTCTGTATTTCATCAAGTATGAGATCTCAAAGGTTATCATCATCAACTAATCTCTCAATACATGTGTTGAGGCCAACAACAACCTCTGCATGCATATGTTCGTGGAGTTGTCAATTCCACCTCCAATCTATTATGTGCCATATGGGTTCATATTTGGTCTTGTTTGACCCATACAAATGTTGAACTGCCTCTTTGGCCTTATCCATGGCCTCATATAGATACCCCATGGGGTTTTGATCCCCATCCACCAATCGTAGAGCTCTAACCAACGGTTCTAACACCTAAAAAAATATCAAAAATTTAACAAATTCAGCAAATTGTAATATTAGAAAATAAAAAAATAAATCATCAATCAAAGTTTGAAGACTTACATTGATGATCTCCTCCATAACTTAGACAAATCTATCATAAAAAATGGTCTTCACGACCTTCTCTGCTTCAGCCTTCCTATAATAAGGACTCTCCAACAATATTTCACTCACAAACATGCGCTTAAGGATGGGCAATGTAGCATATATACTCTGCAAGGTGAGGAAATTAGTAGCAAAGCGTGTGACCCTTGATTGCACAAGATCCTTACCATCGGTGTACTCTCTTATGAGACTTACGACCCATATGTGTTTGCAAATGTACTTTGTGATATTCCTTCCATCTTCAACCACATTCTTCACCCAATTTAGTTTCCCTATGTCCTCAAGCAGCAAGTCAAGGTAGTGGGCAGCACAAGTGTTCCAAAATAATGTCAAGTGTCTTGCCTCTAGAAGTTTACTGGCTGCCACATATGCAGCTACATTGTCGGTCACAATTTGAATGACATTTTGAACTCCCACTTCCATCGCCACCTCATCCAACATGTTGCACAATGTCTCTGTATTTTTTATTTCATCAAAGGCATCAACTAATTTTAGAAATACCAACTATCCCCTTGAAGCCACTAAAAAATTGATGAGTGTCCTATTTCTGCTATCCGTCCACCCATCAAATAAAATGGTGCAATCTTTCTCTTCCCAAACTCTCCTTTGTTCGTCCACTAGTCAATGTGTGTTTTGGACCTCATTTTGCAATAATGGCCCACTTAACTCATGACGACTTGGGGCCTTGAACCCCTTACCTGCCATGGTCAATGCATTGACCAATTGTTCCCAATAAAGACTAGAAGCAACATTGAATGGAATGTTATTGTAGTACCGAAAACTTGCACATGCCAACTTTGCTTTATGTTGCAACTCTCTATTCCATGCAGTACCTTCCAATGAAGGTTTTGTACCAGGAGTATTATGAGGAACAAAAAAGATAGAACTGTGACCACACTTCCTGATCCTTGTATCCATGGCCCAATAGAAGAAGATTTTTTGCAAAAAACCTCTGATAATTTTCGTGTCCCACCATACCCACATCACCTCCCGTCGTGCCCTCGTCTCATCCCATCATGCTGCAAAATCTTGTCGTAGAAGAGTCAAAACACATTAATAAAATTAGTGTTTTTCTTTGTGTGTCTTTTATACCTATTTTCATGAGTTCATCAAATAAAACACACACTTTTCGCGCATTTTAGAGCAAAAATCACTACAAGTTTTGAGGATAACCTAGTGACAAGTCATTTGGTGCATCAGTTGCCGCCAGTTTTGGCACACGAGTACTCACTATTTCGCCGTGTAATCGGAGAGTTTTGCAAATTTTCCATAAATTATAAACCTCCTTTGTATGTTCAAGTGACGAGTCACAATAGCCTTGTGTTCTCTCGAGCTCTTGAATATACAGACAACCTCCTAAAGCTTCTTCTAAACCTGCTCCTATGCTCCTATAATTTCAGCTAGTTTTTCTTTTAGTTGAGCCACTTCCTATTCAGTTGCTGCTAACTTAGCCACTTGAGCCTCCATAAGTTGGGTTTGTTGTGCCAACTGTCCTTGAAACTGCAACCTTTGTTCCTCCATTTTTTTCCAAAAGGTTTATTTTGCCAATGCCATCTTCTACACTTTCTTAAAGCCTTTTGTTGGTCACAAATTTCAATTTGCAGCAAAGTATTGGTAACCGGAATAATGCTTGATGGACTACAATACTGCCAAAAAAATCATCTTAACCTAGAAGGGAAGCATCTCTAACTTATAGCCACTACCCTTGCAACTCAAATGTTATCTTCTTTGGCCATCTATGGCTCAAAAATATGCACACAAAGTCAAAACAGCAATCATCTTCAATCAAATTCTTGACACAAAGGGCCTCTTGTAGAACTAGAAGAGAATGTTAAAATCCCACATTCCAAGCTATAATAGCCACACACAGCATAGCTTGTCGCATAGGTCCTATGTTCTACATAAATTGTTGGATACCCAGTGAAACAGTAAGGTCTGGTCAAGGAAATTGTACTCACATGTAATGTACCCTTTTTATGGCCTTTCCGGTATCTATGGGAATTCCAACATTCTTGGAAAACGCTAACTTTGGGTACACTTTGGGATGTGTGGAAAATTAATTAAATAAATAACTTAAATTGTCTTAAAGTAACTTCATATTATTTTCTTAAAGGCAACTTTGATGAGCACACAATTATAATGAAGGGGGAGGACGGGGGGTAGGGTGAATCAATATAACGCAACTTTTACCAATTTAAAACTTTATCAATCACAATAGCAACTATGCAAGAATATAACAATAAGAACAAGTTGACACCAAGATTTTACGTGGAAACCCTTACGGGTGAAAACCATGGTACAAATACCGTACTTTATATATTTATGTGAATTACAATGATAGTAGGCACCAACCTCTAACTTGTTTTGTAGGAACCAACCTACAGGAAGCACCAACTCCCTCAAATTGTAGGCACCAACCTATTGGAGGCACCAACCCCCACTTGCCAAGCACCAACTAAGCAAAAGATAATGACTTCAGAAACAAAGTTCCACCTTCAATGTTGCTTCTTAAACGGATGATGGACAATATTGCTCAAATATATCTCTTTCAATCTTGCACCAAATCTGCTATAACTCTTTTCTTAGATCTGATAAAATTCTTCTTCTATATCTGCAATAACTTCTCTTCAATATTAAACCTTTTGACTTCCTCACAAATATGGTGAAAACGCTCTTATAAAATCTTCTTAAGACAGCTGTAGATCTCCTTAAATCTGTGCTTGATCTGAAAGATATTCAATTTGCTCCTGCACAATCACTTAAATAATGTATATTTTTATTTCTCTATTCACATCATCATTCCCACACAGTACTTGCAAATCTTTTCTTCAAATTTACTTATATCTTCTTGAATAGGAATGACTCAATTTAATGGATGCAACTCTATGAAAAGAGACATCTTTTACTAACTCATGCCTTTTGAAAAAGAATTGCTGCCTTTATCTCTTAACTTGTTGCTGTTTACAAACATTAATATTTCTTAAAAAAAATAATTGCTGCCTCCATCATTAGATCGTGCCTTTTAGTCTCTTAAAAGGAACCGCACCTTTTCATTAATGAAGCACTTTACTTTTTATTTGCATTGTTCCATTTAGAATAATTGCACCTTTTTGACTTTTACTTATTTTGTCCTATATGATTTTGTCTTATGTGCTGCAAATATTTTTAATTATATTTTGTCTTATAATATTAAATTGCTGTGTAATATATGAGAATCAATTTTGTCTTATGATCACACCTTATAATGTTCATTAAATCTGTACAAGTCTGTCATGCTGTTCATGCTTTCTTTGAATCTGTATAAGTCTGTTTAGAAAGCTGCTCAAAACAATTTGTATTAGCAATCTGCATTTAACTGTAAAGTAATCGTGTGCATATTTGTTGCAATATACTTCAATTATATTGATCTCATCATTTTACTTGACATCAGTGACAAAATTTCCAACAAACTTATGTTTATTTATTTATTTTAAATAAGGGTGGCCAATATCAAATATTTGTAAAAAAGGACCAAAGTGATAATATTGGGCATGGGGGACAAAGTAATAGGTTGTTTTGAATGAAATATTAAAAGTGGCTTAGGTAATAGCTGAAGATAGCCACTAGTTATTCGCCCAACTCTCAAATTCAAAGAAGGAGGACAACGAACAAATGAGGGAGTTCGTGGCAAGGTTCAACCGCCTGCTCACTCGTCTTTCATATACACTCAATCCCTCACCTGAGATCCTGTTGAGCAGTTTTGTCAATGCACTTCGATCCAAGATAGCCTTTTTCCTCAAATTCGCTAATGAGACAAAACTGGAGAATGCACAACAAGGTGCTATAGAAATTGAAGACAACATGATCACTTCAGGAAAGATCAAGGGTGATACTATCAAGCCTTTGGTTCAGAGTTCTGCAGATCCACTACTTCAAAGAGTTACTAATGAAGTGACTATTCTCAAGAGGCAATTGCCACTCCAGCCTGCACCTCTTGCTCAAGTTGCACCACCACCTGCCCTGCCTGCATCGCAATCATATCAAGCACCACAGCGATATCAACCTCAACAACCGTACCAGCTGAGGAGAAATAACTTTCAGCCTTACAACAATTATAGGCCACGAGGACCAGCTCCACCAAGGCAACTGACTGACAATGCACAAAATGTTGTGTTTTGCTCTTTTCATGATTCCACAAAACATACCGATGCCACTTGCCCCGAAAATGTCAGAATGAACGAGATGATGGGATATACCGAAACTGTACCTGCACCAAGTTTCGTACCAACTCCAAGTTCGAATGTTGTCTTGCCACAATCAGACAACTTCAATGGCGACTCCGCAAAGGGTTACTTTGAAAGTGAACCCGATTTTGAAGAACAAGAAGATTTCCGTCAGTACTCTCTCGCAGTAAATCGTGATAATCACACAACTCCTGTGTTCACAAGAGCTCAACATCTTAAGGCACAGAAAGAAGAAGAAGAAGAGAGACTGAAGGTACAAAAAGAAAAAGGAAAAGAAGTAGCTTCTACTTCTAATATCAAGCCTTCTCAAGAAAATGTGAAAGCAGTTGCTCAAGACTTGTCTTCAGCAAATTTTGATATTGTAGATGCCTTGATGAAGAACAAAGTGCAGATTTCTCAGCTCGACTATCTTCAAGATCATCTAGAGCAAGTGGACCGACTTCTTAAATTTGTGAAGGGACCCGTGAAGCAGCCCGCACTGCTCGAATCATCTGTTCCATCAGAAGACAAGCCTAAGCCCTTCTATATTTCTCTGTATATAGAGGGATACAAATTGAGCAATTGTATCATTGACTCTGGAGCCTCGGACGACATCATGCCTCTACAAGTGATGAATGCTCTAGGACTTTCGTGCACCAAGACAAAGGACAAATGTTACTCACTGGAGTCCAAGTCAGTGCCGTTAGTCGGACAGTTGAAGAATGCTTAAGTGAGGTTGGCGGCCTGTCCTGAGAAGAAGATTATGATGACCATCCTGGTAGCTGGCATTCCAGCCAGCTATGGGATGTCGTTGAGCAGAAGCTTTTGCAAGGACCTCAGTGGAGAGATTCAAATGGATTGGTCTTCTGCGAATATTCCATTGAAGAATGGTACTTTCAAGCTAAAACCAGAGCCCAAGTCTCAATTTGCAATGGTGAAGTCTCAAGATCCTCAAGCTCAAGTTTTGTATCTAGTACTTATGCCATGCTGTCAGAGATACCTGAAGAAAGTCAAGAGGTCGCGTGTACCGCAGACGAATCGGCAGATGATCCTAAGTTGTGGACTATGCAGTTTGATGGCAGTTGCTCTACTGTTGGTTCGGGAGCGGGAGTGGTAATAATTTCTCCCGAAGGACGGTTGTATCCATTTGCATACTACTTATAATTTGAATGTACAAACAATACGGCGGAGTATGAGGCGCTTCTAGTAGGTCTTAGAAATGCGAAAGATATGGGTATTAAACATCTCATAGTTGAAGGTGATGCGGAGCTGGTTGTGAAGCAATTCAGAGTGAAAGCAGATCGTCTCTGACATTACAAAAATAGGGTGTGGAATGCAATAGATTGGTTCGAAGCATTTGATATCAAGTACATTCCACGTCTAGATAATAGCAGAGCAAATGCCCTCGCGGTATCAGCTTCACTTTTCATGCCACATTCTGACTTTCGTCAGAATGCATTTGCCATTGAGCTAATATACAGGCCAGTTGTACCTAACAACTATGATAACTGGCAAGTCTTTGATGACGATGACCACATTAAGGAGTTTCTTGTTATGGGAGACAATTTCAAGGAATTATTTTTTGAGGGCAGTTCATTTACTCATAAACAATCAATAACAGAAGCTTCCGATGTGTCAAAGGTTACTGAAGACAAAAAAAAGTCCAAAAGAATCAGATAAAAGCATTATCCAGTTGAAAGGAAATAAGATTCCCAAGGGCTTGGTTTCCTTGGAGAATATTTTTGACAGGCATGACAAATACATACAAGATCAAAGGAATTCAAGAGAGAGAACCTCTGCTGAATATAAACAGGTAAATATCGGCACAGATGACAAGCCTCGGCTTGTAAATTTGGGTACATGCTGCATTGCAGAGGAAAGTGAGCAGTTTATCTTTCTATTCAAGCAATACCGTGATGTCTTCGCCTGGTCATATGAAGATTTGAATTTTTTTACACCAAGAGAATTGTCTCATACAATTCCTCTTAAACATGAAGCAAAGCCCTTTAGGCAAAAACAAAGACACTATAATCCTCGAATTCAAGATACCATCTATGCGGAAATCCAGAAGATGGTGGATGCAAAGATCATCTTTCCAATTCATCACTCCACCTAGGTGTCTAAACCAAGAGAATTGTCTCATACAATTCGTCTTAAACATGAAGCAAAGCCCTTCAGGCAAAAACAAAGACACTATAATCCTCGGATTCAAGATACCATCTATGCGGAAATCCAGAAGATGGTGGATGCGAAGATCATCTTTCCAATTCATCACTCCACCTAGGTGTCTAATATAGGCCCTGTACGAAAGAAGAATGAAGAAATCAGAATTTGTGTCAATTTCAGGAACTTGAATCAATCCTCTCTCAAGGATAATTATCCTCTGCCGATCATGGAGCATACCTTGCAGACGATTACCGGTTCAGAGATGCTGTCCTTATTGGATGGTTTTTCTGGTTACAATCAGATTGCAGTAGCTAAAGAAGATCAGTACAAGACAACATTCACAACCCCATGGGGTACATTTGCATATGAAAGAATGCCCTTCAGCCTCGTCAACGCCGGTGCTACATTTCAGACAGCCATGGATTTGGCATCTGGAGACTTGAGAAACAAAGTAATTGTTGTCTATCTAGACAACCTCAATGTTTTCTCGAAGACACGAGGAGATCATTTTTCACATCTGGGAAAGGTCTTTGAGCGATGCAGATACCATAAAATATCACTGAATCCTAAAAAGTCCATCTTTGCGGTGACAAAGGGCAAGTTGCTTGGCCACATTGTCTCCAAAGAGGGAACTCGAATTGACCCAAGCCGGGTTGAAGCTATCAGAAGTTTGTCTCTTCCGACAAGCAGAACAGGCGTAACTCTTTCTTTGGTAAAGTGAATTTCATACGGAGGTTTGTACCGGATTTTTCTAAGTTGACAAAAGTTATATTTGCTATGATGAAGAAGAAGACTGTTTTCAAATGGACGGAAGAAGCAAAGAAGGCATTTGCAGCAATAAAAGAAGCTATCAGCCGTGCTCCAGTGCTAGTCCATCTGGATTTTGAAAAAGAGTTTATCCTTTATTGCTATGCATCAGAGCATACTCTGTCTGCCATCCTGACATAGAAGTTGAAGGAAGAAACTGAGTCACCAATAGCTTTCATGAGCAGCAGTTTCAAAGATAGCGAGTCACGATACTCTCAAATTGAAAAGAATGCGTATGCAGTGGTTCGAGTTGTAAAGAATTTCAGATTTTATATCTTGAATTCTCACACCATTGTATATGTCACCGATCCAGCAGTGAAAAGTGTGCTAACTCTGCAGGAGATGGACTCAAAGAGAGGAAACGAGGTCGCAAAAGTGCAAGAGTATGACTTGGAGATCAAGCCGACCAAACTCGTCCGTGGGAGAGGTCTTTGTCAGTTAATAGCAGAAGATGGTGATAAGAAGCTTCAAGCCAAAGGAATTCCTGAGATTGAACATGAAGATAAAGAGGATCTGCCAATGGTCCTATTGATTGAATCTGCAGGAGAATGGTTTATTGAGATATGGTATTACCTGACTTATGGTGATTGTCTGAGTCATTTGAACAAGCAACAGAGGAGAACACTAAAGCTAAAAGCGCAGAATTATGTAATCATCAACAACGTTTTGTACAAGTGGGGGCTTGACAGAACCTTTTGCTGTGTGTTACCAAAGATCAACAACGGCGCTTGCTGGAAGCCTTCCACAATCAAGCATGCGGTGGCCACTTTTCCTCAAAGGTAACAGCTTTCAAGATTTTGCGGGCATAGTTCTTTTGGCCGACCATGTTCCGCGATGCATATCAATGGGTGTACAAATGTCAGTTGTGTCAGCAATTTGTTGGCAAGACGAAGCTGGCAGTCGCTCCTCTCAGGCCAATTGTTATAGACGCTCCATTTCAGCAATGGAGTTTAGATTTTATTGGTCCAATCAACCCACGTTCCAGCAAGGGGCATATTCATGTCCTCACAACCACTGATTATTTCACTAAATGGGTTGAGGCCATTCCTACCAAGTGGGCTACATCCGAGGTCGTGTGTGACTTTTTGAAGGAAAACACTGTTACGCGCTTCGGAGTTCCTCGCAAAATTGTGACAAATAATGCAACATGTTTCTCATTTGAGGAACTACTAGAGTTCTATTTTGAGCACGGCATCACTCTATCTCATTCATCAGATTATTACCCCTAGGGTAATGGTCAGGTCGATTCCTCGAATAAGAACATCGTCACAATCATAAGCAAGTTAGTTGATTCAAGTCAACGAACTTGGCATAAGAAACTCTATGATGCTCTCTGGGCCGATAGGATTACTCCAAAGAGAGCCATTGGTACCTCACCCTTCATCCTCATGTATGGTACAAAAGCAACGATACCTATCATGCTTGAGTTGTCCGCTTTGCAGCTGGCAACCGCAGTAGAAGATGGAGAGTTCACAGATCCTATTCAAAAGCACATCCTATACCTGACAAAGCTTCAAGAAGAAAGGGTGGAGGTGGTAGACAAAATTACTCAACACCAGGAACGAGGGAAGAAAATTTTTGATAAGAAAGCTCACCAGCAAGATTTTGAGGTTGGAGATCAAGTTCTACTATGGGATAAGAGACATGAGCCCAAGGGAATGCACAGAAAATTTGATTCCTTGTGGCTGGGATCATTCAAGATTCATGAGCTCGCCGAGGAGAACACTTATATTCTCCCGCGTTTGGATGGAAGTCTCCTCCCTCTGCCACACAGCGGACAGTTCCTGAAGCACTTCATCCCTTCAGGGTTGAGTAAGTATTCCTGAAAATCAATCTTTGTAAATATTTTGTGTTTTCGTGATGTGTTTCCCCTTTCCGTAACAGTCCTGTTGTGTTTTAGGCATAGTTACAAGACTCGCCTAAACTCGGCGAGTACTCGCGAGTCCCGAGGCAAGTGAGGCTTGGCAAGTCCCACAGACTCGGATGCCGAGTACTCGCCAGACTCGCCGAGTCCCGTGCCAAAGACTCGGCCGTCACTTTGTGGGCTTGTGTGTCAAAAAAAACACATTTTAAAGTTTCTTTTTTTTTTCTTTTTGCTTTTATACTTGCCTCTATTCCTCCAAAAGGCACTTCATTTCATTTTCAAGCCAAGTAAGAGAGAAAAAAGAGAGAAGAGAGCCAAAACACATTTGCATTGAAGGTAAATTAGCAAAGAGATTGAGCACCAAATGCTTATTGAATCGCATTTGTGCAGGTTCGTAGGTGATTTTGCTGCATCTAGAGGAGTCTACAAGGGATTGGAAAGAGATTTCCATTGATTTCAAAGAAGATTGAAGAGGTATGTTTGAGTTTTGAAGGTTTTTTTGTTTTTTTTAACCAAAACTTCATTTTCTATTCTTTTTTTCTTCTTTGTTTTTTCTATTTTGTTTTAGTGAAACAAAGAACAAGTTACAAATAAATACAAACCCTAGGTGTGTGTGTTTAAGACTTTAAGTTTTTTGTTGAACAAACCCTAGGCATTCTTGCAAAAAAAAAAATAGTTTTATAGTTGCAAACTTGCAAACCCTAGGTTTTTTAGTTTTATTATAAATTATACTTTGAATGCTAATTTTTTAAAATTTATGTGTTATTGCAGCATTGTTTATAATATATATCTATAAATTGTCTCCATCATATTCAATTTCACCATGTCTCAAGGTAAAAGAGATCCTTGTTGGAAACATGCCATTATTACCCCTGGGCAAAAAAAAGGAGAAGTACAATGTTTTCATTGCAAAACTCTTTTTCTTGGGGGTGGCATTAATAGATTGAAATACCACCTTGCATGTATACCGAGCCGAGATGCTAATCCTTGCACAAAGGTCCCTATTGAGGTAATGGATGAAGTGCAAGTGCAATTGGAAACCTTTGAGCAACAAAAAGAGTTAAAAAAGAAGCAAAAAGATGAGATGGCAGCCATGTGTGGAGTTGGAGATTCGAGTTCTTCCATGCCTAAAATTCCTCCAGGGTCTTCACCTTCAGTTGTTGGTAGTGGTAGTGGCAGTGGCAGTGGTAGCGTTAGCAAACTTAGCATTGGGCCCAGAGTTCGTGGATCTAGGCTGGATTCATATATTTTGCCACGCACTACTCCGGGTTCCCAACCGTCTCTTGAGAGCATGGGTTGGAACAAGGATAAACATGATGCAGCCAAAGCTGCAATTGGAGACTTCTGGTTTTATTGCGACATTCCATTTCATGCAGCCAGGTAATTCTTCTTTTGTTTTGTTTTAAAATATATAGCTTGTTGCTTGATAGTTGATTCTTTATCTCTTGAATTTTATTTTTAGAGCTATGTTGAATTCAAATTGAAATTATACATTTTTCAATACTAATTAGTAATTACTAAATTTAATTTATTTGTGTTAGGTCTCCATATTGGCAAAATATGATTGATGCAGTTACTGTTTGTGGGGCGGGGTTCAAAGCCCCTAATGATGAAGAGATAAAAGGCCCCATTTTGTCCCAAAAAGTGGCTGATGTGAAAGTCAGAATAGAGGAGCAGCGAGAAATTTGGAGGACGAAGGGTTGCACCATCATGACTGATGGTTGGACCGATAGAAGAAATAGGACATTGCTCAACTTTCTTGTTTCTTCCTCGGGTAAATATTTTACTTCCTAAAATGCATTGCTTTAGTGATTAACAATCAAGATTTTAAATTTATATTTAATTGAATCATTTATTTTGTTTCTTTTTCAGGTGGTACCGTGTTCATTAAATCTATTGATGCATCCGGCAACTCCAAAAATGCTGAATTCCTTTGTGAGGCTTTGGAGGGTGTCTTGGCTGAGGTAGGGGAGGAGAATGTGGTGCAAATAGTGACGGATAATGCAGCAAATTATGTTGCTGCAGGTAGACTATTGATGGATAGGCACCCATCATTATTTTGGACACCTTGTGCCGCTCATTGCCTTGACCTCATATTGGAGGATCTTGGCAAGCTTGACTGGATCAAAGCATGTGTAGAGACCGCAAGGAATATTTGTAAGTACATATATAATCACACATGGGTCCTCAACCTTATGAGGCAATACACGGGGCAAAAGGAGTTGGCTCGCCCTGGGATAACACGCTTTGCTACCAACTTCATCACTCTACAATCCTTACTGCAGTCAAAGGGAGCTTTGAGGCGGATGTTTGTTAGTGAGGAGTGGGCTTCCTCAACATATTCTAAGACAAATGCAGGGATGAGTGCGTCAGGTTGGATTTTTGATGAGCAGGGCTTTTGGGTGCCTACTAAGGAGATTGTCAAGGTAAATGTAATAACTAATAAGTAATTAGTTTAGTAATTCTACATTATATTTTATTATTTTCATTCTTGTTTTTATTTTATTTGCTTTTTTTTGTTAACTCTTACTTATGTCAATGTTTCATAATAATTGCAGGTCACAGAGCCCTTAGTGGTTCTATTATGAGTTGCTGATGGGGAAAAGCCCGCAATGGGCTACATATACGAGGGCATGGATAGGGCCAAAGAGGCCATTAGATCCATTTATGGGGGAATTGATAGTAAGTATCGCCCCATTTGGGAGATCATCGATAGACGATGGCACCTCCAGCTTCACAAGCCCCTACACGCAGCAGCATATTTTCTCAATCCGGCATTCCAATTTCGCAAAGAATTCAAGGCAGATGAGGAGGTTTTGAGTGGGCTCTACACAGTCATTGAGCGGATGTCTGATTCTCATGTTGGAGCCCAAATTGTTGCCGAGATAGAGATTTTCAGACTTGCACAAGGAGATCTCTTTGCAAGAGATATATGCAAAGATACTCGATCGACATTGCAGCCAGGTAAAAATTTATTAAGGGCATAATAGTAGTTTAAAAATTACCACTTTTCAATCTTTTATATTCAATGTTCATATTATAATTAAATATTCACATTTCACAATGAGATTTATTTTTTTTCTTTTTCTCATCTCAGATGCATGGTGGGAGAGATTTGGTGCTAAAGTACCAAATCTTCAGAGGATTGCGATTCGAGTGTTGAGCCAACCATGCAGTGCCTCGGGTTGTGAGCGCAATTGGAGTATGTTTGAGCACATACACTCCAAGAAGCGCAACAGGTTGTCAGTGCAGAGGTTGAATGATCTTGTTTATGTTCATTACAACCTGCGCCTTCGCCATAGACAGATATTGGGCACTGACTTGTCACCCATCACGTTGGAGGAGGTTGATCCACAGTCAGATTGGATCACTGAGGTCGAGGATCCTGTTTTTACCGATGAGGACCTTGATTGGGTCGACCAGGCAGATCGAGAGGCAGAGGCAATAGCCATGGCAGAGGAGGAGGATAGAGCACGAGGAGACACCTTGGATGCTGGTTTGGGTGCCTCTGAGTCTGACACTGAGACACAGGCAGAGATGATGGCTGCAACATCATCTAGGACCTCTCTTAGACGTCTACGCAAGAGGACTAAAGTTTAGAGCCTTAGTGATGCAGGCTCCTCTGAGCCATAGACTTATAGCTTTTGTTTTACTTTTATTATATGTTTGGAACTTTTGATGCCATGGATTTCATATTCCATGAGTATTGTATACATTTCACAACATTTATATATCTAAGTTCTAACTGTTTAACTTTAAACTTTAAACTCTTACTACTATTATTGTTATTAACTATTAAGTATTAAGTAATTACTTATTTCCTTCAGCTAAAATTTGCATTTATACTTATGTGATCGATATATGTTTGTGTATAGGATCATAGTAGTTTCTATTTCATGATGTTATTGTGTATTTAAGGTTTATTTACTAAAGGGTGCATGAAACAAGCTTTAAATCCTTAAAAATCTATGAATTTCTTGGGTTTTTCTATTTGTCGAGTCTTTGCCGAGTCTTGGGCAAGTTTGGGCTCCGAGTCCGAGTCGGAGTCAAAAATCAGCTTGCCGAGTCCAAGGCGAGTCCGAACCTTGTAACTATGGTTTTAGGTGATTAATAGGGAAGTCCAACTATTAGCTGATTTCTAGTAAGTCCATAGGTGACTAAGGAAACTCTTGCAAATAGGTGATTAGGAAATTTTGCTGACTCCGATGCCCAACGGATAAGGCACTAGTCTATGCTCAAAACTCCAGAGATTCTTTGGTTCTCCTATGCCGTAAGTATCCGCCATGGTCCCCAGACAGAGCCAATGTTGTACCCCAAAATTTAAATTTTTGCTACACTTAAGCATTTTGAAGAAATGAGTAAAAGTCTTGTTAAAATCTGCCAAAAAAGGTCAAAATTTGGGTTTGCACGTCTTGCATGAGGGGTAAAAACTTGAAATTGCCAAAATTTGACAATATGGGTCTGCTCAGAGCAACCTAATCTACAAAACCCATATCTTAGTTTTTCATCCCTACTTTTTAGGAAAACTGCTATTTGTAACTTTTTCTGGGTTTTTCTGGGTTTCTTTCGAAACGAATACTGGCAAAACTTTCTGAAAATAGAAAGTTGGTCACCCATCATTTCTTCAGTTTCAATCAGGCTCTGCAATGAATCACTCAACTCATCCATCGGATCAATCTGGAAGCCAAAGGTCAGAGTTAAAGTAGGGTTTCAAAGTTGTGAAAATTAAGGAAACTCTAAAAATGGCTAAGTCTGGGAGAAGTTGGCGCCCCTAGCCAAGAAGGGCGCCCAACTTGCAATGCCTTAAATGAAATTCTTAAAATTTCAAAAGTGAATGTTGGAGATGAATGTCCAAATTCATTGAACATGCCAATTTTAGGGTTTTGAAGATAAAAGCAAAAGAAAGCAAAGCCATTTCAAACCCTAAGTCTGTTTAAAACATCTCTTCCATTCAATCTTCATCATTTTTGCAAGTGGCGTCCAAAGGAGAAGAGTGGAGCAGCAACTTTGAAGTTTTGTTTAATGATTCAAGAGCTTCAGTTTGCTGAATTTCATAAATTCTTCATCAACTTTTCAGACCAGCAGCATAAGACCTTGCTTTTTCATGTTTTTTTCATCCAGAAGATCAAATTTTTTAAGGAGAAGGTCAAAGATTTCAATTTTCAGCCATCTGGGTCTTTTCATCTCATTCTTCTGAAGAATTTTTGAAGATTTTTATCAAGTTGCAGCAGCTACTTTTTCCTTGCATGTCAGTGAAATCTTCAGAGTTTGCAAATTTTGATCATCTGGGTCCTCTCAAAACAGCCTTCTGAAGAAAACCCATATCACAGTTTTTTTTAAGAAAATTTTAAATCCTAGGGTTGGCTGCTTTTTCAATCAGCCCTCAGTATTTTTCACATCTAATCAACTGGGTTCACTCCAAACACTCTTCTGAACAAAACCTAGATGCCAACTTTTTTTTGTGAAAAATTGTAGAAATTAAGGTTTGTTGATTTTTCAATCTATCCTCAAAAACACATATCTCAGAAAAATTTGTCCGTTTGAAGGAGAAAAACCAGCATTCTAAAAATAGTAAGTTGCTCAAAACTTGTCTGAACCTAGGCGAGTTTATAGTCATTCTTCAAAGTTTTCAGAATGGAATACACTCCCAATGATTTAAAGACCAAATCAGCTCTCTACCATGATTTCATCAAAATAGCTGAGACAAACTTGCATCACATCAAGCCGGTGTTTGATCTACACGCTTTGGAGAGCACAGGCAACACTACAATCAGAAACCTGGGACACTCTGGACTCCTCGCAACAGCATCTATTCCTATTTCAGTTCAGAGTCTCAAGTTCGTAATCGCCTGCATCAAGCATTACAATCCGGCGACACGGGAGATCCAGTCAGTAGATAACAAATTGATTTGCAGTTTGAAACCTGACATGATTGAGAAATGCTTCTCAATTCCCCCTTGGCCTGCAAGTGTCACTATCTCAAAGGGCGAATGTGAAAGGATGTGGGAGATGCACAAGGACAAGTACAGTAAGAAGATTGATCAGAAGTGGATGAAGGAAAAACATAAGACTTTGCCTAAGAATGTCGAGCGAGGGAAGTTCAAAGACGAAGTTGCTATCATAATCACCTTGCTCAATAGGGCCACTAGACAAGAAGATGCTACCAAGTTTCAACCCTGGATGTTCTATGCTAAACCTCACATCATGAAGAAGACTGAGTTCTATGATTGGGCGACTTCGGTTAGTGACAGCCTCCACCAGCAGATAACAGGGTATTTCCAAATTCATGAGTTCCATATGGTTTCCTACCTAGTCTACCTCGTGGCCTTCCAAGGTTAATTCAGAGGGTTGAACACCAAGGGGACTTTGAGCGTACAGCATATCTACAACTACTACCCTCAGCTGGAGATCACGAAGTCACTACATCATTACAGGAGGGTGAATGAGGCTTTCCTGATGCACACTGTGCGAGACCTGGATAATGAATTGCATGTCCGTATCTCATCAACTGCCTAGGCAGCGATTGCAGAGTAGGCAGATTGGTTTATACAATTTCCTACTTTCACCTATCTCAGAGTCTATGGTTATTCAAGCGCTCCACTCATGCTACCGAGATACCCATTAGATGAAGTTGTCTTCATGGAATTCCTAAGACAAGCGCATGATGTCCACATGGTCTTGAGGAATAGAAAGAAACCCGCCCTCAGATTTCCATTAGGGCTGGGAATCTATACATGTCGGTCAGCAGTAGATGCTAAATCTATGAGAGATGAGTTAGATAAATTTGGTCTCAAGCCTTACAGCGAAAGAAGATCATATAATCCTCATGGCGTCTACGCTGCCCAACTAGAGAAAAACTATGCTCATTTACCCGCTCTTGAAGATTTTTGGGCTAACTGCATAGATGAGTTTGAGGTGCGGAGGCATACTTACAGCAGGCTCACTCTTCACCAGATGAAAGATTGCTTATCAGAAGATATTGAAGGGTTATCAAACGATGATGAGGATGTGCTTCTCCCAATGTACACTCGGAAGCAAATTGAAGATCAGCCCCTTCCTCAGGTCAATTGGGCTAACAAGGAGTCCCTCTCAGATGAAGAAAGGACAAGACAAGTCCTCGAACACAGCAAGGTTTTCCTAGTCCTCAAAAGGAAGAAATCCATTCCAGTAGCAAAACCATCAAGAAAAGTGTCAACACTTCCCTCTTCTTTTGGAGCACAATCAAAAGGGAAAGGCGTAAGTCAGTCTCAAGAGAATGTGAAGGGCAACAGATCAACTTAAAACGTAAGAAGAAGGTTAGACTTTTAAGGTATAGTCATATAGGAGCAGCTAACAGTTGAAGCAGAAGCTCCTCCAGAAGAGCCCATACCTCAGAAGGAATCAGAAGAAGTACCCTTAACGCATGATTCTATACCATTGGCAGGGTCTTCACCTATCCACATCGACCTCGATATTGAAGATGATGAAGAAGTTGCAATTGTACCTCCCAAGGAAGTTAGTAAAGATACTACCGTGTCTTGGCTTGAGAGCTCCTTGGGAAGGGTAAGAAGAAGACCTTCATATCAAGTGAATTTTCATGACCTTGATAACATCTATCAAGAACCACCTAAGAAGAAAGCAAAGAGGCAAGTTCACTTTGAGAGGAATACTGATGGTGAGATGATCATGGAGATGGCTACACCTCCTAAAGATAAAAATAGAGATGAGGTGGATATAGATGACTTCGTGATGGTAAAGGCTAACCTTGGCAAAAGTACCAGGCATGTGGATATTAGTATGTTCAGAGTTGTGTCTAAAAGCCTTCAGGAAAGGGTATTAAAAGATGGAAAAGACAAAGCAGCCCTCAAGGCTGAAATACGACAACTCAAGCTCTTCATTTCAAACCTTGTCCAGGGTACTTCACAAGCTACTTAGTTGCTGCCCCAAGTTTTAGAGACACCAATTGATCACCAACACTTAAGACAGCTGGTGATATGCGGAAAACAAACTCAAGAATGGGTAGAAGGTTTCATTGTCAAAGGGAAAGAAATCCTTGCACAAATGTTTCAGTTGAGGAATAACGCTCATGACTTACGTCAAGGCCTTCAAGGGTTTGAACAATCAATGGCAGAGGTAAAGCCTAGGCATGAAATCATAATTGCTGATTTGAATACAGCCTATGGTGCTACAACCTCAAGAGAACACAAGAGGCAGATTCTTGCATTTAAAGAGCGTCATGTCTTCAAGGTGAAGACTTATGAGAGGATAGCTGAAGAGTTCATTGCATACAGGCAAAGGGTAGTTGAAGCTTTCTTGTTCGTAAACGAGTTTATCACAGAGATTCCAACTCGGTGTCATCATCATGATGGCTCCTATATCAGACTTGATGAAGTGCAAAATCAGTATCATAGTGTTGTTCGCAGCAGTGATGGTGGCGTGAGTCACATTTCTATGCTGTCAGCAAAGTTCGAGAAAGCAGCCAATGAAATCAAAGATTTCCTGAGATCAATTGCAGATGGAGAGGATATCTTAGAAAAACACAACATTTCTATTGATGGTATAGATGCACCGAATCGAGACACAATTTCCAGCTTTCTAGCAAATGTGGTTGAAATCTAAAACTGTTTTCTTCTAGACACTTTCTTCCAGCTTTCTTTCTATTCTCGGAACAATTCTTATCCATTCTTTGAAGAAGAGAAAGAAGATAAATTGTAATAGTTGGCACTTCCAACTTTTCCTGCTTTCTTAGGTGCTAGATGTCATCTTCTTCTAGTTTTAGAAATAAAGCTTGCTTGTTGAGCAAGTCTTAGTTGTAAAAGCAAGGAGATTTTAGGGTTCCCTACTCCTCTGCTTAGGCTATAAATAAGAGCAGTCTTGCTCATTTATTTTCAACCATGCTAGTGATAACAAAACTCTGAGCCTATAGTGCCTTCTATTTGTTATTCAGTGTTCAATTGTTTTATGATAGCGAATTGTTGAGTCTATTTTAGCCAACAAGTAGTTGTTGTAATTGTTGTTCCTTTTGTGTAAGAACAAGTTTGCAAGCCTCTTTAGCTGCAATTTTTTGTTCCACGCATGTGTTTAGTGTAATCATTGTTCCAGAAGTTTGACAAATAAAGTCCTAAGCCTCTTTTGCCTCGATATAATGTCTCAAGTCTCCGTCTTTTGTGATACGCTTATATGATCTTAAATTTCAGCTTACATTGAAAGTAAGTAGATGTATGTTGAGAGGAGAGTTTATCTAAGTACGTTTATTGTGTTATGCTTAAGTGATCTTAATTTCAGCCTACATTGAAAGTAAGTTGATGTATGTTGGGAAAGAGTTTATTTAAGCACTTTGTTAGAGAATCAAACCTTGTTTATTTGTATTTTCTCTTGCTCTGCGTTTACTTGAGAAAATAGAAACGTCTTTAGCTTAAGTTAGTCATAGTTGAAATTCCAAATCAAAAAATCTCAGCTACGGCGTTTTGAGTTTTATAAACCTTGTGCTCTAGCTAAACCAAAAAGATAGGCGAATTAGATTTAATTTACTTTCTTTCATACCATCAGCAAGAGGGAGCTTCCCCTCCTAATTTGAAGAGCAGTTTTACTGTGCATAGTTGTTTGTTTCAAATTCACATTCCAGAGGTGCGAATTTAAACGCCAACAGGAAGTATCAATCGGGAGAGGACCTTGGTCAGGTAACCGGTAAGTAAACTATCTGAACATACACACGTCACCTTAGATTGAGTGAACTAAGTCAATCTATGTGGATTATAGGTAAGTCATTCGTAGCTTGTATGTTTGAATTAGGAGTCTTGTCTACTTTTGTATGCTTTTATGAGTGATGTTTATCTATGTACCTGTCTTGTAATATTACGATCATTATGATGGTAACATAAATGGATGTAAGTGAATAGGAAGTGGACATATATACATGTATATAGTGTATGCACATATCCATATGTATATACATATCGATACAAGCGTATGTTGGCAAATTGTAATGTCCCCGTTTTACCTGACATTGTTTGTTGAGGAGTGAGCCTATCATTTTGACCCTTGTAGGCTGACAAATGTGATGAGAGGGTCTTCCTTGGCAGTTATCCAGAGTTTCAGGATGTTACTCCAGCAATTGATTCAGGTTTGGGCTTCTGCAGACACTCACAGAGCGATTTAGAGGTACTTACTATTTATAGTAAGTCAGGCAGGCAGGAGTTGCTATTTTTAGCAGGGCACCTGATTTAGCTGATCAGCTCAGTATCGACCCGGTTTGATGTTTGGTTGAGCAAACAGGGGTTATCAGAAGCATTTAATAATAATTGAAGGAATAATTAATTTGACTTTATAATATAAAGTCATTTTAATGAAATATTAAAGTTAATATTTAAATGGCAAATTATAAAGTATTTTTAATACTTTATAAGAAAGGGGAAAAATTTAATATTTAATGAGTTTACTACTCATTAAAATAAAAGGGACGCCATTTAATTAAATATTAGCCTAAATATTGAAAAGGGCGAATATTTATTATTAAATGCATTTTAAATGGATTTTATGAGAAAGGGTCAAATTTTTGACAAAGCTATATATTTCTTCAAAGGGCAAATCGAACTCTTATGTTGATTATTCGAATTTGTTATATTTTCTCACTGAGAGCATTGGGGTTTGAGAAACCAGGGTTTCTACAGATCAACAGGTTTTGAAGAACGTTCCCTCTTCAAGATCTGACATACTGAGACTGTGAAATATCAGTTGAAGATTGTCAAACAGGGTGACTTCATAAAAAGGTTGCATTTGAGCTT
Source organism: Sequoia sempervirens (assembly GCA_007258455.2). Lineage (NCBI taxonomy): Eukaryota > Viridiplantae > Streptophyta > Pinopsida > Cupressales > Cupressaceae > Sequoia > Sequoia sempervirens. The sequence continues at coordinate 28,543 of VDFB02252332.1, forward strand.
ACTGAGGTGGATTCAGACGAGGGTTTGATAGTGATCTTTCATCTAGCAATGAGGCGATTTATTCATTCTTGTTTCTGAGATCTGGCACATCCTTCAAGAGTCATACTTTATTTATTACTGCTGGATGGGCCGTACTTCTGTACCAGCAAGGGCCGTACTTTTTATACCAGAGAACACGCCTCCCTTTTTGGTCTTTTGTCTTCTGCAAGTTGGGTGCCTAGGGCTCTGGGGTCTTCTACATCATTCTGAGACTGGAGATTTGGGATCTGGAGTTAGCCGTACCTTTTCTTCATTATTTTATGGCGGCTGCAATATCCAGGTTTTCATAATAAAAGTTGTTGCCTTTTTGTCTACATGTTGTTTTTTCATAGTTGTAATCATTCAGCATGATGAATAAACTATCTGGCAATGAGATTTGATCTATATTCCGTGGTATTTATGCATCTAGTATTTTATATAAATTTTCCAGTCATTTCCTTGCAAAATCGCAATTTGTTCCTTTTATTGCAAAAACACAAAAAAATCAAGAAATACAGAAAACAAACAAAAACCTTACATTTTCAGACAGTGGTTGGGTTGAGAGACCCCTGGTCTCTTACACAAATGGATATGCTCATACGGATGCATCGATAGGGTATACCTACACATACGTGTACATAGAGGTATATATACAAGTATATACATGAATATATGCACACAACCTATATTATGTGGATATTAATAATATTATATTATTATTGCCTAATGAATTTACATATGCATATCGAATATGCTAACTGGCTTACGATATGTTTATAATGGATATATATATATATATATATCTATATATATATATCGGATATGCTGACTGGCTTACAATATGTTTATAATGGGATATTTATATAATATATATATACGGGGTATATATATGTATATATATTATTTGGTACATTAAATATATATATATAATATAATATAATATATATATATTTAATATTAAACTCTCATAATTGGAAATCGAATTATTTTCCATATTGATTCAATAATAATCATCAAACTATGGAAATCAAATAAATTGAAATATTTATCATTGACAATGGAAATTAAAATATTTATTATTCATCTATGAAAATCAAATTTATTCCAAATCAATCGAATATTTATCATTCGACTATGGAAATTGAATTATTTCCAAATCAAATGAATAATTATCATTCACACTATGGAAATCGAAATATTTCAAACTTGGGAAATCGATTTATTTCAAAACACATGATGCAGACTTTGGAACTCACACGGCTCTATGAGAGAGTTCGCGCATCCCCTGTTGGTGGTAACAAAGCGGAAAACCTTTGAAACACATCCAAATCCGTTGACCAAATCAAAGGCTAAGTCAAAACAGAAGTAGAATTTAATCCAACACAGTTAAAGAGGTTATGTGTTCTATTATCTAAATTGACCATTTCTCTGATATCTCTTAAACCCGCCATATTATGAAAATTGGCGCCACATCTGGGAAATGAACTTGTAGGTGTCAAGTGATTTAAATTCACAATGTGCAATGGAATTCATCTCCATTTTGCTATCAATTACTCGAGGCCGACTCAACATGTTGAAACTAAGTAAGGGAGAGAAAATGCGCCACATACTGGGTTGAATATTTCATATTTCTGTGGTGGCAAACCACATGCCTTTTTAGAAGGAAATTGTTGGGGCTAGGGCTTTATAAATAGCCCTCCAACCTTCATTGTTGACACTTACCTTTTGGTTGAGCATTCACTCATTTTTGTTCACCTTCATTCAGAGATACCATCCATAATTATTCATTGTTCTCATTTCAACATATGCAATCAGAAACCATTCATACGTATTTTGCATTCACTCACAAGCTTGGGATTACCAATCTATGTTGTTACCATATGTGTATATTTCTGAGTAGTATTATCTACAAACAATCTTCATATTTTTTGAGTGACATTATCTATAGTCACTCAACAGATTTTTGAGTGGCAATTGATATGGTCTATCTTCATATTTCTGAGTGTCATTAGTTTTCAGCAATATTCATATTTTTGTGAGTTTGTTTACATTGAAGTGAAACGCATCTACCAAAGGAATACGTTAATCCTTCTATTGTTTTCTGAGAGTGAGAAAGGGAATTTTTGGGAAGAAATTATCATCTTATGAGGGATTGGGAACTAAATTCAAAGAACTGGATTGAACTAGAAGTGGAAGCAGCTATATCATCAATTTGGAATAATCGTAAACAGGCATGGGAACTACTTCTACTTATTATTTGCATGAAATTGATGTGATTTTTGTATTGCCTGAAATGTCTTTTTTGTAAGTGCAATAGAAGTAATTGGGAGTGTTTTGAATAAGAGAATTGAAGCTTTTAGGCTGCTTTTATAATGTGTTTTAAGTACTCCATGGTAGGAGAGAATGCTTGACACAGGTAGTTATGTATTCTAGAAATATCAAAGGGATTCCTTGACATAGGTATTTAATTAACATGTGGTTCAACATAGGTATTTGATTATAATAGACATGTTTGAACATGGGATGCAATGTGTTAGTATTTACTCCATAATTGGAGATGGATGTTTATCATCAGCAATATATGATAGGCTAGATTTAAACACCCAGCTAAGTTAATAGTTTAACTTTGAAAGCTTGTGTTACTCCTAGGGTAGGCATGGGAGCAGGCTTGTGTACTTACTGGCTTAATAGGTACATTACTAATAGATTGTTTTGAAGTTAGGGTATCTGGGATGACGGACTATCCATTGAAGGATATACCTAGCTTGTGTTTACTCCCAAGAGAGGTCATCCAGTATGGGAGAGGGATTGATATACTTACACGTAAGTCGAGTTATCCAAGTATGTAGATTATCTAGGATGATGGACTATTCTTAGAAGGAATACCTAGCTTGTATACTTACCAGTAAAGTAGTTAAATCCAAATAGATTAATATGGTTGTAGGTTTTCTGGGATGACGGACTATCCATTGAAGGAAATACCTATGCGTAGCTTAAGATAGCCTTAAGCCAAATCGGCCCTAAGTAGTGCATGTGATAGATGACTCTCAGTCGTTTAATGAATTAAAACTCTTTGATCAAAGTAGTGTGTATGTACAAGACTCCGCTCTAGTAGGGTTCAACATCATGGTGGTTGGTGGTCATAGGTTGACATGTAAAAGGAAGGTCCCTCAATTGAGTATCACTCTTGGCAATTATACTGTCAAGGATGACTTTTATGTGGTGGACTTGGGTGACAAACATGCTATATTGGGTATCCAATAGCTCTATTCATTGGGCGGGTATTCACAAAATTTCAAAAAGATGACCCTCAAGTTTTGTACCGCAAGTGGTAAGAGAGTGGTGCTTAGGGGAAAAGTCGATAAAGCATCCAAGGATGTATCGATAAAACACATGGAGAGCACTTCCCTTCATTAGGATGTATCAGTAGTAGCAATGGATGAAGTAGATAGAGTAGATGGCATTCATGATGATGTTGAGGATATTGCTGCATTGGGTAAGGAGTCCTCCTTTGATGTTAGCAGATTGTTAAGGTATGCTGGAGACTTCAATCTCAATGGCATTATTAGGAGTGTACATCAGTTTGCTTTCGATCCACATGTGGAGGATATCACCATGGCATTATTTACTCAGCGTGATGGGTTGAAGGATAGGAATTTGGATTCATCAGTTTTTGACATGCCAATAACTTCAAAGGATGATTACAAGCAGGAATTGATGACTTGGTCCGACTGGATTCTAGAAGCTCACTTGATGGATTGTTGGCTTCACAGATTGGTGAGTTGTAACATTAACAGGGACTTCAACTTTGTTCAAGAGTGCTTGAGAGGAGTCCTTCTCAGGGTTGTTTGGGATCCAGGCGGATGGTGGATAGGCTTGCTCCAAATTTTATGGCAGTGGTCTTGGGATGGCAATTGCGGATTGCTTGAGGGCAAGCAATCTTTGGGAAGGGAGGACTGTCATGTCCTCAATTTGGAGCAATAAGGATTTTATATTAAATTAATTACTTATAAGGTTATTAAATAAATAAATATTAAAAAGTAACCTTATATTTAATTAATTTAATATTAAAGTGACTAAAAATAAAATAATATCAAAAAGTCACTTAAAAGAATAAAATAATAATTTATTCTAGAAGCTTCTTGAAATTACTCGTGAATTCTTTATAAGGAGCTTTTGGAAGGCATTTGAGATCATCTTGACTTGAAATTCATTTCTGATCATTGAAGACCTTGAGAGCTTGACATATTCTGAGGGTTTTGTCCTCCTTGCATTGCTGGTTTCGGTTGTGTGACACCAACCCTAGCTAGTTGAGAGTGGAAGATATCTCAGTCTTCTACATTGTGCAACATTGTGGCCAAGGGCCAATTTTGATTGATAAAATTTGGAGAACAATTTCTGTGGTTTTCTCAGTCCGTTAGCAGCCATAGAGAAGGGACGACTTCATCATTCCAGCTTCATCCTTCATCAATGATCATTGAAGGTTGCATATATTGTTGCTAGATGCATTGGGGATTACATACATTGCTGGTGGAGGGCCGATATTGAGCATGTTTTATACATTTCATGCTTGCTGATCCGAACAGGGGCGGCCAAAGATAAGGGGCAATTTTATGTCTAGAAGCCTTAATAAAATCCAAGAAAATTAGAGCATGGTTGATTTGCATCAAGGAGGGGAAGCGCTGCTTTTTGGAGGCTAAAGGCATCATATTTCAAGTGCATCGAATTTATTCTTGTCTGCTGCAACTTCTCCAGGTTCTTGTAAAGTTGATACTTCCATTGCATTTTGCCATAGAATCATTTAGGGCTGTAGGGTTATTGCTGTTAGTAAATGACCATTGTATTTCAGTCTATAAGAGTCCAAAGAAAATTTGTAATTGCAAGGCTGAAGCTGAAAGTAACGAATTGTAATACATTTCTATCATAGTGCCATAGTTGACTTGCATATCAGCACTTTATGTATCTAGTTTGTAATCTCTTTTCATAGTGCAAATTGTAAGTGGAGAGATAAGGAGTTGGTTTGCCAAATATTTGTTCAAATGACTCTTTTACATAATTGCACTTCATTAATCTAGGATGCATGCCAAGTGTTTGCTAAAATGCATCTTGGTTGTAGGTGAACATTTTATGTCAGCATTTCATATTTATGCATTTGAAAATACAAAAAAGATTGCATACCATTCTAGATGCTTGTTTAGATTCATTTGCTATCATTTTTCAAGTTTCCAAACATCATTGCCATCAAACAACAACAAAGCAAAGCAAACTAAAACACATTATCAGCAAATTGGAGGTTGTAAGCAAAGTGTTTGTCAAAATTCCTAAGGCAGAAATACAAGCTTTTTGGACCAGATTTGGCAAGGCACTTTACACAAGGGTCTTGGAAGCTGTTCAAGTCTATTAACAGTGCAAAAATCAACTAGCAGTTCCCTATTTATATTATCATTTATTTATATCAGGCATGCAGTAGAAATCTGGGCAATGTTGGGGGTATATTCAAGTTGCAAAGTATTATTAGACTCTTATTGGAAGCCTACAGCAGCTATGAGTAGTATTTGATATGTTTAAGTTGCAGCAGCAATAAGTGTCACTTCCAGAATGCATGCAACAGCAGTTAGAGGTTAGATTCAGATTTCTAATAAACATCATGTATCTTGGCATTATGCCAGCTAGTGTATTCTGAATACTCTATCAATTTCTATATATTTATTGTTAAAATCTCAATGTTGTTAGTCATGCAATGAATATCCCATGAAATCATTTCTATTGCCGATTATGTTTGTACTAAGTTGCTTAAGTAATAAGAAGTTTCAGTTATCTGCATTTTGTCAAACATTATGCAAGCCTGATTGATATATACGCTATGTTTAATTTCCAACCAACTGTTTGACGAAATGGCTCAGTGAAAATTCAAGAAGTTGCAAGTGTCTTTAAAATTTCTTGGTAGAGATTTTACAGTGGTACCAAAACATGCATGATTACATATGAAACTTGCAAAAGTTAAAAAAATATTCCCTTTGGAATATTACATCATATAGAACGTTTATGTGGCAAGGAAGATCTATTCAACCTAGAATGTGTTGGGGTGAAAGAAGTGAGCTTGGCCTGAGAGTGGAATTGTTCTATATCAAATCTAATAAGTGGCTTTACACTTCACTTGTTGGAATGGATCTATGAAAAGAGCTACCAGTTGAGCTGTAGCCTGTAGGTATACAATGAATAGTACTCATTGGAGGTGTCTCCATCATATATATAAAACATGTTGGCATTTTAATTTGTCTCTTCCAACACAACACAAAACAGAACAACAAATAAGGATAAACCTCTCTTCTAATTAGTAGGGGAAGCTCCCTAGAAACTAAACACTACTCTGAAACCTAAAGCTACGAACAACATATGCAGTTATTAACACTATACAATTTTCTCGAGACAAGTATGAATGAAATAAACAACTGAAATGAAATTCTATCCTTTTTTTTTTATCTTAGAGAGTGAGCACAATACTTCAAAAGTTCCTATCACACAAACAATTTTTTTTTTATTAGTTAAAACATTTGCAACTAGATTAGAGAATCACATGAACTAAAACAACTAATTCTTTCTAACTAGCTGAAAACAAAGACTAACAGCTGCACATACACAACAATTGGGTAATCAAATTACTTCTAACACAAATCCACAATGTAATATCCACATAAACTGGAGATTAAGTTAGGCACCATGTCTATTAGTAACCAGCAGGTTGTTCCATTTTATACCTCTTTGCTAATAAACAGTTGGCAGGTCCACAATTACATGTTAGATTCTAGAGCATCCAGTAATGTGATACCTCTCAAAGTCAAGAACCAGCTTGGCCTGAAAGTTTACAAGTCTTACGGAAAATTCTATGCTATGGAATCTAGCGAAGTAAATGTGATTGGAATTGTCAATGATGTTGAAGTGCAGCTCACTGCATACACGGGTAAGTGTTTTTCAATGGATATTATCATTGTTGATTGTCCAGCTAGGTGGGGCATGCTACTGTCTAGAAAACAGGCAGCTTAAATAGGTGGTAGCATCTAGATGGATCTATCACCATACAATTGCAGAGAAAAGAAGTCCAATTGCATAGAGTGAGGAAGATGCTCCATGTTGTGAAGAATCCTGATGAAGCAAAAAGAAGGTATGTTACATGAACACTAAGCCTGGTAACTTTGTAGAATATTATGATGATCAGACTAGTAATCAAGCTGATCCTATTTTGTCTCTTTAACCTTAAAGAAAACAATAGCATATGGAAGATACACTTTGATAGCAAATGTTCAAAAGAAGGAAATGGTGCAAGTATTTTAATATTTTATTGGTGTTACCAAATGGTAAAATTGAACTTTCAATGCACCAACTACGTAGCTAAGTATATAGCATTGCTACTTGATTTGAACATGGCTTCAAAATATGTTATTGAGTGCTTCAAAGTTCATGGTGATTTAGAACTTGTTGTGTCTCAAATTAGAGATACATATTTTGCTAAAGAAAAGAGATTGAGGATGTATAGGAACACTACATGGGATACAATTGAAATGATTGTTTCCTTTGACATCAAATGGGTAGATAGAGAGGTAAATGTAACAGCTAATGTCCTTGTTCTTTTAGCCTCAAATTTGACACTTCATTCGCATCATTGCACTATCAATATAGTGTGGAGGTTCTCATTAGACCCAACATTCCTGACAACATCTATAATATGCAAATCTTTAATGACGACAAACAAATCTATGAGTTCCTGAATTGCTGCAATCACTTTGAAAATCAGCTCATTCACTGGCAGCCCTTGGTCGAAAAGAATGAAGATGTGAGGGAGACTTTGTCTGAAAATGAGATCATACAACTGAAAACAAGCACTATTCCAGGAAGTCTTGTAGCTCTAGAGTGAATGTTTGACAACATTGATCGTCGACGCAATGAACTTAGGAACTAATGTTGCACCTAGAATGATCTACCTTGGCAAAAAAATTATAACCAAGAGAAGTAAATGTTGTTACCATTTTTGAGACAAGTAAGAAGTGCTTCGCTTGGTCTTACAACGAGCTGAAGCCTTAAAGGGTGTTCCAACATACCATTCCCTTGGAGCCTGGTACAAAACCTTTCAAACAGAAGCAAAGAGCCATCAACCACACACTTGCCCCTATAATAAAGAAGGCAGTAATGAGACTAAAAGAGGGAGAACTTATCAAGTCAATCAAACATTTGGAGTGGGTGTCCAACCTTGTACTAGTGAGAAAGAAGAATGGGAACATTAGGCTTTGTGTGGATTTCGAAAATTTAAACATTAAATCCCTAAAGGACAACTATCCACTACCTAGTATGGACTATTTTGACAAAAGTCAAAATTGATGTTTATGATGGATGGCTTCTTGTGCTACAATCAAGTTGTGTTCAAGGAGTCCAAGTAATAATAGACAACCTTCAGTACGCCATGGATAACTTTTTGTTTATGTCAAGATGCTAGTCAAACTGAAAAATGCATGAGCCACAATTCAAAGAACAATGGATGTTGCCTTTGCAAGCCTCATAAATGAAATCATGGTGGTCTACCAAGACGATTTGACTGCATACTCTGAGGATCAAAATGACCATTGCACACACTTGAAATTGATCTTCCAAAGATGCTTACAATATGGGACGTCTTTGAATCCCAAAAAGTGTATATTTGGAGTGGAAGAAGGTAAACTCCTTCTGTTAAATTTTAATGATCAGATTGTATGCACAGAAATTAATTCAAATCAGACACCATAACACAGCAGATACCCTGGGAAAACCCTCCACTTGAGGGAGAAAAACCCAGCAACAAAGATCTCTCTTATCTATATAAATAATGGCAACAATTCACTTTACAATAAGGCCAATCACAAGGCCAATATTCAGCACCTACACTAGATGCAATGACAAATAATGATCTGCACTTCCTTGATATCTAAATCTGTCCTTGAAGAAATTTGCAATCTGCTCTTGATGAAATTCGCACTTGAATGAAGGAATGAATCGAACTTGCTTCATCAATAAAGGAGTGAAATGATCTTCTATATATACATATTGATAGAGAGGTTGCACCTCTTCAAGAGATAGGTCGGCCATTATACAAAATATAATTACAAAGATAGGAGGTTGACCTCCAATAAGAAATGCCTTTTCTATTTAGGACGCAACCAATAGAGAGAAAGTCGGCACACATAGAAACTAGTGCCAATCAAATTAAATCGCACCTCTTTATGGATAAAGGACTCTATAAATTAAATAGCTCTCTAGCTATTATTTAATTTATTTAATCAACAATAAATAATAGGCTGGAAGAATGCGACTGAAGCTGAATGTTATCATCAACACCTTCTACATTCCAACAACCCAAGATAGTCAAGGAAATCCAATCATTTTTCTGGTAAATAAACATAGATAGGAGATTTGTTCCTAACTTTGCAAAGAAAAAAAGGCCACTTCTAAGGTTCTCAAGAAGGAAAAATCAGCCAACTAGGATAAGGAATTGTTGTACCCAAAATTAAAAATTTTGCTTCACTTAACCATTTTGTAAAAATGTTAAAATTCTTGTCAAAAACTGTCAAAAAGGTCAAAAATTGGATTTTGCATGTCATGCATGTTGGTCAAAAACTCAAAATTTTCAAAATCTGAGGATCTAGGTTTGCTCAGAGCAACCTTGTCTACAAAACCTAGATCTCAGTTTTTTGGGAATAAATTTTAGGAAATTTTCTAAAAATAGACTTTTATGGGTTTTTCTGGGTTTCTTCTCAAATGGATACTGGCAAAATTTTCTAAAAATAGAATTTTTGCTTCCAAGACTCAAACTGATTTTGATTGGTTGAAAATACTTCCACATCAGACTAGTCCAATTAGAAGCGTTAAGAGATCAGTTTTTCTCTGGTGGGTCTATTCTGCTTTTTCATAAGCTAAAACAGGAGCTTCGAGGTCATCAATGGAGGTTGGTCAACTGCCAAGCGTCAAATTCAAGGTCTCAAGAACTGCACAGATCAGCTAATGGCGAAAGATGCTCGAGGAATGAAGAACGAAGGAAGGAGGTTACAAAATATTGAAAACTATGGAAATTTGCCTAACACTGGAGATGCTAGGCGGCCCTGCCTAGTCAAGGCGCCTAGCCACTATGCCTTAGCCACTTTTTCAATCTCTAACATTCAATACACAAGCAACTGTTAACCGTGAACTGGTGAACACAAGGAGAAAGAATAAAGTTGAAAAATTGAAAATAAATTCTAACACCAGAGAGTAAAGGCACCCCACTAGCCAAGGGCGCCCATCATTTCAAGGCACCAAATGTTGTTGTTAGGGTTTATGCCTCTAAGATATTTTGTTCAAAATTCTTCTTGCTCCACAGTGAATCTAGCAACAGGTCCATGAGATCAATCAATTACCCGGAATCTCAAATCGAACGAGGAAGTTTCAACAAAGGGCAAACTAGAATGTAAATCGTGAAAATCCTAGAAAATATACTATGGCAAACAAAGGTGCCCCAGGTAGCCAAGGGCGCCTAGGGTTTTGAGAGGCCTAATCTAGCTATTAGGGTTTGCAAATATGCTCATCTTCTTCGAAATTTTGCAGGCTATCCAATGAATGTCTCAACCAAGTCGTTGAATTCATCAGTCACCCACAGTTTCAGATCAAGTAGAGGACAAAGCACGGAAGATAAATTTGTGAAATTGGAAAATGCTTGAAAATGGTAAGTTTGGTGATCATGGGCACCCCAGGTAGCTAGGGGTGCCCAAGCTTTTGAGAATCCAAAAGTTGGAATCAGGGTTTGTCACCTCCAAGAACCTTCCTTCAAATTTGAACGGGCTTTTCAACGGATTCATCAGTGAGTTGATCATATTTGTCAAGCACCAGATATTGCAAATTGAACGGAGGGATAAACACGTGCAAAATGAAAAAATCGAAAGAAAAGATAAAAACACAGGAAAAAATTTAACTCAGGAGGAGTTCGGTGCCCCAGCTAGCCAAGGGCGCCCAAGCTCTTGACCCGCTAAAATCAGTTTTCAGAAGATGAAGTCTCTAGAAGTTTCTTTTTAGATTCAGCCCAGCTTCGAAATGGATCATTCAACCAATTCAGAGGATTCATCTGGCATCCAGAATCGAAGATCGAAGGGATACATTTTATCAAGCAAAAAGTTGAAAATTTCAGGAAAGCCCAAAGTTCAATGCCTTAGAGAAATTTTCCGATTTTCATCATTCAACATCTAAACAACATCCACATTCGATGAACCTAGCTCAGGATTGGCTTCAAAGATTTAAAGCTGGAGAATAAGCGTTTTTTATCCTCAAAACATATTTAAGAAGGCCTTTGCATTCATTATTCACATCTTTTGAAGGTTAGCATCCACAGGAGGAAACATATAATTTTCTTCATATAGAGATTTAGAGGCCAAAACGTGGTACTTTTTCGAATTTCTTCATGTTTTCCAAATCAAGTTGCTCATAGGCTCACTTTTTAATGCTTCAAATTTCCAAGGCATCATTTTTCAGAAGAAGGCGGTCATCCTTTTCAATTTTCATCAATCTGGGTCAACTTGGTTTTCGATTCACTACAACTTCGGAAAATTTAAAAAATTTCAAGATCATCCTTTTTCCACGCTGTTGGCTTTTAAATTCGCACTTCTGGAATGCGTATTTGAAACGGACAACTATGCACAGATAAACTGCTCTTCAAATTAGGAGGGGAAACTCCCTCTTGCTGATGGTGTGGAAAGAAAGTAAACTAAGAACTAAGTTGCCTATCGTTTTTATCAGCTAGAGCACAAGGTTTATTAAACACAAACGCCGCAACTGAGATTTTCTGATTTAAGAACTTCAACTACGACTAACTTAAACTAAAGACGTTTCTAACTTCTCATGTAATACGCAGAGCAAGAGAAACTAGAAATGAACAAGGTGGATTCTCTGACAAAATACTTCAATAAACTCTTTCTCAACAAACATCTACACACTTCAATGTAAGCTGAAATCAAGATCATAAAAGTAGAACACAAATAACGGAAATCTGAGATGTTATATCAAGGCAAAGGAGGCTCATGATTTTATTACTCAAACTTCTGGAACAAAATCTACTTCTAACATGCCTGGAACAAGAAATTGCAGCTAAAGAGGCTTCCAATCTTGTTCTTACACAATACGAACAGCAATTACAATAACTTCTTGTTGGCTAAAAGAGACTCAACAATTGGCTATCATAAAACAATTGCAAACTTGAGTAACAAATAAAAGGCACAATAGGCTCAGCGTTTTGTTATCACTAGCATGGTTAAAGAAAACTAATGAACAAAGGCTCTTATTTATAGACAAGCAGAGGAGTAGGGAACCCTAAAATCTCCTTGCTTTCACAATCTAGGGCTTACTCAGCAAGCAAGCTTTATTTCTAAATCTAGAAAGAAGTTAACATCTAACACCTAAGAAAGCAGAAAAAGTGGGAAATGCCAACTATTACATTTATCTTCTTTCTCTTCTCAAAGAATGGATAAGAATTATTCCAAGAATAGAAAGAAAGTGAGAAGAAAGCTGATTTAAAGCTCAATCACATCCGCTAGAAAATTAGAAATTGTCCCGGTTCGGTGCATCTATGCCCTCAATAGCAAAACACCGTTTTTCTAGAATATCTTCAGCATCTGCAACAGATCTCAGGAAATCTTCGACCTCATTGGCTGCCTTTTCAAACACTGCTGACATCATGGAAGTGTGACTTGGCAAAGTCTTATGTTTTTCTTTCATTCACTTTAGTACAATCTTCTTGTTGTATTTTTCCTTATGCATACCCCATATCCTCTCACATTCACCCTTTGAGATAGTGACACTTCTAGGCCAAGGGGGAATGGAAAAACACTTCTCGATCATATAAGGCTTCAAACTGCAAATCAATCTGCCATCAACTGACTGAATCTCCCTTGTAGCCGAGTTGTAATGCTTGATACAAGCGATTACAAGCTCAAGACTCTGAACTGATATAGGGATAGACGCTACTGCAAGGAGTCCAGAATGTCCCAGGTTTCTGATTGAAGTGTTGCCTGCGCTCTCCAAAGCATGTAAATCAAACAAACCGGCTTAATGTGATGCAAATCTGTCTCAACGGTTTTGATGTAATCATGATAAAGAGCTGATCCAGTCTGATCCAGTGTACTCCATTTCGGAAAACTTGAAGAATGACTGTAAACTCGCCTAGGTTCAGACAAGTTTTGAGCAACTTACTATTTTTAGAATGCTGATTTTTCTCGCTCCGACAGACAAATTATTGAGAATTTTTCTGAGATATGGGTTTTACTCAGAATTTCGTTGCAAGACAACCCAGATCGTCCGTTTTCAAAAATTTTGATTTTATACTGAAAAAGCAGCAAACCCTAATTTCTTCAATTTTCACGAAAAAAAGTTGGCCCTAGGTTTTGTTTAGAATATGATTAGAAATGGACCCAGTTGATTAGATTTGCAAAATACTGATGGCTGATCGAAAAAGCAGCCAACCCTAGGATTTGAAATTTTCTTGAAAAAAGGTTGTGATATGGGTTTTCTTCAGAAGACTGATTTGACAAGACCTAGATGATTGAAAACTAAATGCACTGAGGATTTCACTGTCATGCAAATAAAAAGCAGCTGCTGCAACTTGATGAAGTTCTTGAAAATTTCTTCAGAAGAATGAGGTGATAAGACCCAGATGGCTGAAAATTTGAAAACCTTGGCCTTCTCCTTAAAAAATTTTATCTTCTGGATGAAAAAGCATGAAAAAAACAAGAGTTTATGTTGCCGATCTTGAAAAATTTGATGAATAACCAGCAAACTGAGCTATTGAATCTTGAAAAATTTCTTCAATCTTGCTGCTCCAACTTTCTCCTTTGAATGCTACCTGCAAAAATAATGAAAATTGCATTGAAGAGAGGTGTTAAATAGACTTAGGGTTTGAATTAGGTTTGCTTTCTTTTGCTTTTATTTTCAAAACCCTAAAAATCTCTGATCATTGAACTTGGACGCCTTCTTCCTCTTTGCAATTTTGAAATTTCTTGAAAATTTTGCAAATTTCACTAAGGCATGAGAAGTTGGGCGCCCTACTTGGCTAGGGGCGCCCACTTCAAGCAGTGTTAGTCATTTTTTTTATATTTTCATCTTCTCACGACTTTGACCCCCTACTTCGCCTTCGATTTCCGGCTTGCAGACTAATTTGATGAATGAGCTGAATGATTCATTGCAGAGCCAGACCTATTCTGAGAAGATTGTTCTGGAGGCCTCTCTAGCTAAAATCTTCATTTCGACCTTCGAATTCATGGGAGCCTTTCTCTTCTAGGGGCGCCCATTTTGTCCAGAGTTAGCCACTTTTATGATCTTCAATTTCTTCATTAACTCCTCTTCTACAGGTGATCTTGTCGAATCTGGTGATCCAAGCATTGGATTGACTGATGATTATGCTCGTTGCGAAGCTGAGAAGATCTTAAGAGGGGTCTTCTAGGAGAGACTTCATCAATCAGTTGAGTTTGGGCCTTCAAAAGCTCGGGCGCCCTTCTTGGCTGGGGGCGTCCAAGTTCACTATACTTAGTCATTTTTCATAAATTTTAACCTTGCTTCTGAATTATGAACCTTCACTCTTGTTTCACCCTATGTTCAACCTCTCATCTCTGGCGACTGCAACCTCCGATTGACATGTTGGATATCTTGTTGGAGAGCCTAATAAATTGTGAAGAAATCATGTTAGAGCCACATATGCAAATTCATCTGTTTTGCCCCTTGAAATCTTGGGCGCCTCTTCTCACCTGGGGCGCCCAAACCTTCCAGACTTAGTCATTTTTTATTTTAAATCCTTGTCATTTTTTACTTTAAATCCTTTAGAGTTTGAAACCTTCATTTTGTATGTTCCTCTTTGATCTGAATCTGCCAGAGATTGGACAGCCGGATGCTCTGACGGAGACAGGCGTTGTGGAGCTAGCTGAATACTAAAGAGATTGAGCATATTCTCAAACCCTAACTACTGAGTTAGGTGCTTCAAAAAGTTGGGCACCCTTCTTCACCAGCGGCGCCCAAAGTTCCCAGACTTAGTCAAATTTTGATAATTTTCATGTTTTCCATTCTGACTTCTGTGTGAATCCTCCCTGTTCAGCTTCGAATCCCGGGCGACTGGATGATCTGTTGACTGCACCGTCAGACTCGTTGCAGAACTGGACAAGAACTGAACAACTTTGGTTGGAGGCGTAAACCCTAATTTCATCATTTAATGCCCTAAAAAGATGGGCGCCTTTCTCACCTAGGGCGCCCAAGTCAACCAGTGTTAAAAAATTTTCACAATTTTCACCTTCTCCTTCGTTCTTCATGCTTGCTCACCGACTCGCCTTCTGTTGAATGCTTTGAATGTTGAATCTGACACCTAGCAACCAACTAACCTCCATTGATGACCTCAGAGCTCCTGATATGCTTCTGAAAAACCAAAATAGACCCACTAGGGCAAAACTGATTATTTTGAGATTTTGACTGCACAAGCTTGATATGGACGTATTTTGAGCCAATCAAAATCAATTTCGACCCTATCACACCGAATGTCTAAATTTTAGAAAGTTTTGCCAGTATCCATTTCGAAAGAAACCCAGAAAAACCCAGAAAAAGTGACTATTTTAGAAAATTTCTAAAAATAGCAATTTTCCTAAAAAGTAGGGATGAAAAAACTAAGATCTGGGTTTTGTAGGTTAAGCTGCTCTGAGCAGACCTAGATCATCAGATTTTGAAAATTTTGCGTTTTAACCCCTCACGCAAGACATGCACACCCAAATTTTGACCTTTTTGACTAATTTAACAAGAGCTTTACTCATTTCTTCAAAATGTCTAGTGTAACAAAAATTTTAATTTTGGGGTACAACACGCTTTTTCGGGAAACCCTCAATTTTCCCAAAATCTAATCAACTGGGTATCTCTAAAACGTTATTCTACACAAAACCCAACTCTACTTTTTTTGAGAAAATTCTAAAATTTTAGAGTTTCTGCTTTTTCAATCAGCCATCAACATTTTCAAAAATCGGACGATCTGGGTCTCTTCACAACGAGATTGTTCACAAAAGCCATATCTCAAATTATTTTTGAAAAATCTGCCTTTTTAAAGAAGAAAAATCAGCAAGCGATTTATCGCTTTTGTGCAAAACTTGTCCGAGCATCGTCAAGTTTACAATCAAAAGTTGAGTTTTTCAGCATGTAATATTCTACCATGGAATTCAGAACCAAGTAGTAGATGGGCAAGTTGTTTGCAGCCTCAGGGCAGATGATGTTGAGAAGTCCTTTTCAATACCACGATGGATAGAAAACATCATCTCAGTCTAAGAACACGAAAAGGTGTGGTATGAGCAAAAGGACAAGTATTGGAAACGAGTTGTACAATACTCTTCCATTGAAAAATCAGGAGAAGTGTCAGAAGTATAAAAGCTGCAGAAGAAACAGAGGAATGCCAGAAGAAGGTCACACATAGGGTAAAAATGATATGTTGAAGCAAGATGATATATTTATAAAAGCTCATCACTCTAGTTGCAGAGCCGCCGAAATTAGCAAGATTTGATGAAGCAGCTGAAGATGTCAAAGATTTTCTAAGTTTCATTGCAGAAGGTGAGGAAATCCTAGAAAAGCGAAATATTGCCTAAGTATCAATACTCCTAACAATGAGGTAGTTACCAGATTTTTGGCGGATATACTTTCCCAAAATACCAATGGATGAGTTATCTTATGAGTAGAGAAAAGATCTCCAAAGATAGATTTAAAACAATAGTTAACTCGATGCTTTTTCCGAGTTTTCTTGCTATTCTTGTCTCATGCTTATCTATTCTTTCTGAGAGAGAAAAGAATCAAGTTGTAATAGTTGTAATAGTTATCTTGTTTTAGTTTTAGAAATAAAGCTTGCATGTTCGTGTGATGAGCCCAGCTGGCTCCAACCAAACCCCTGTAGTATTTTGCTTATCTTCTTGTGTTTTTAAGTTTTTTAAAGAAAGTTTCTTGACAGAAGAGAAGGGGTGTACAGCATATAAATGCTTATAAAACACTGTTCTGAGCTAATATTGATAAAATGAAAATGCACAAGGTATTAAATAACCGTAACAAAGAGATTACATATGATAGACATACCCGAAATGCTCCAAATTATTTTATTAAGAAAATATTCCAGTTTTCTAGCCAAGAATGATGAAAACTGACAAATTCCAATGTAGAAGGCTACATAATGAAATCTCCAGCCTGAAAACTGAGGCAAATGAACTATAGAAGCTAGACGCCAAAGGAGAAGATAAAAAAACCCTCAAGAAAGAAGGCGTTTCTCCTCAAAACTCCAAATGCCCTTGATAGAAGAGCCACGCACTTCAAGAAGGAAACCACGTCCTCAACAAGGAACGTACGGCCATGAAGCTGGAGTGTCCACCAGATGAAGAAGGACGCCAATCTCTCAAACCCTCCTGTATTTTATTGAAAAACTACTGAATACTGCACAAAAAATCCTGATTAAGCACTGTAGAAACTCCTGAAATGAAGCCCTCGTTGTTGCAATCATTCAACTGATCTTTCACAATCTCACAATCACAGATCTGTGAAGAATTGCCGCTCTCCAAAGATAAATCTCCTGAAACCCTTGTCTCAGAGAAACCAAGCTCAGCCAAAGCCAAAGAGAAATGTCAAATAATCAATAATGAGTTTTAATTTCCTTTGCTTTACCTTATAAGGCCAAAAGGCACACAAACCAAGAAGTGACGCCACTTTTATGCCATTTAAATATATTAGAATATATTTAAGTCACTTTTCCAATAGTTCCCACTTAAATACTTGGGCTCCCAACTTTAAGTGATTTAATTAATCACTTTATGAAATATTTCAATAAAGTGCTTTTAATTTTCACTTAAATAAATTTAAGTGATCACTTTATTATAAAATCAAGTTGACTTTATAATATTTCGTCAAATAAACTAAAACACTTTAATCCACTGAAATATTCATATCTCACTCATAACTCAACATATTGACATGCCGTCAGAAGCTGTCAATCAAATAAGCCCACTGACCCTCTAACCAAATCCTATCAGCCTACGAGAGTCTGAGTAATAGGCTAACCAACATCAAACAAGATCACGCTGAAAAAGGGGACATTACAGTTCGCAAGTCTTGTTGTAAAAGCAAGGAGATTTTAGGGTTCCCTACTCCTTCGCTTGTGTATAAATAAGGGCAGCCTTGCCCATTTTTCTTTAACCATTATTGTGATAGCAAATTGTTGACCCTACTTTGCCTGCAAGTTGTTATTCAATGTCTATTCACTTAGTGTAGGAGCAAGCTTGCATGCCTGCCTTTTGCTGCAAGATATTGTTTAGTTTATGTGTAATTTGTGTTCAGTGTATTATGGTTTGATTGCTAAACTATAAGCCTATTATTAATACAATCTTGCTGTTCAAGAAGTGTAATCATTGTTTGAAATTTGAGAAAGGAAATCTTATGCCTGCTTTGCTGCTTTGATCTACTATCTCAAGTTTTGTTTTATATGTTATGCTTATATACTCTTTATTTCAGCTTGCATTGAAAAGTAGAATGAGTCTTCAGGTGTGCGTTGAGAGAAAGTTTGTTTAAGACTTTAAGTATCTATGTCAAGATCATTCCTTGTTTACTTTTAACTCTCAAGCTCTAAGTTTACTTGAGTTGTTAAAAGTGTCATTAGAGTAGGCTTAGTCGTACTTGAAGTTCAAAAAGAGAAAACCTCAGCTACGGCGCTAGACTTTTATAATCTTGTGCTCTTAGCTGAGAATAAAAAGATTGGCAAATAGTTTAAGTTTACTTTCTTTAAGCATAATCAACAAAGAGGGAGCTTCCCCTCCTAATTTGAAGAGCAGTTTATCTAATGCATAATTGTTTGTTTCTAATTTGCATTCTAGAGGTGTGAATTGAAACACCAACAGGAATCAACTAATTCCCTCATGGAGATTAAAGATGCACTCAAGAAAGTGCTTATTCTAGCAATTCTAGATTATTGGAAGCCTTTTCAACTATTTTCCTTGCATTATTCTACACTATTGTTGTGGTTCAACTACTAAATAATGATGAAGAATATGAACAACCAATAGCATTCTTCATCAAATCCTTACAAGATGTTGAATAGAATTACTCCATTATGGATAAATATGTCTATGCTCTTGTTAAGGTAGTGAAAAATTTTAGGTCTTAATTGGTGGATTCAAATTCATTACCTATTTGCCATATACAATAAGAGATATCTTTGTACAATAGGAGACATTGAGAAAGGGAAGTAGGTGAATCAACATGATCTTAGAGTATGACTTGGAGGTGAAGCAATTGCAAAGCGACCAAAAGAGAAATGTTACACAAGAAGCCCTCAGGTTTCAATTTTCAATTAGGGGTATTGAATTTATGGTATTGTATTGACATTAGTTTATTCCAAATTTGTAATAAACTCATTGTAACCTCTGAAGAATGAATGTAAAGCACAAGTTTGACCTTGATTGAACATCTCTAAGTGTATGGAGCTCATTTTTATTTATTTTTTATTAGTTGATCAGCTATATGATTGTTAAACCTTCACAAAGCTTTTGTGAGGTATCTTTTTAGAATAAGTAAAGAAATGTTCATGTTTATTCAAGGATTACTAAGCATTCTCATTCAATAATCTGCAATTCCCATTGTCTACCGAATGTATGTGTAGAACCTAGTTTTCTTGTGCATTATAAATGATACATTCTTGTGCATTATAAATGATCATTCTTTTATGAGATCATCATTAAGATGTCAACATTGGTTACAATTATTACATCATTTGAATGACTTCTTTGACTCTATGCCCAACTAGATATAGCCACCAATCTATCATTTGGCTTCATCTCCTGTCATCCCAACACACCAAAAAAATAATAATCTAAACATCTTTTCAATTTATTTTGATTAAGTTGTTTCAAATCACCCAGTTTGAATGCATAAAAAAGCATTAGAAGCTATCATAAATCACATTCTCAAACATCCTAAATGGCAGGTTATCTGTCTTTAATAAGATGCATGACCTTGTATGTTGCAAACTAGCACATACATACAAACTGACAACCTAGATAGGGGTATGTTATGCACTAGGTATGGTTTGTAATGAGGTAATTTGTTCATTACATGTACTTGTATCTATTGTTGTACCTTAGGGAAGCCCCCTTCATTTCACAAAGCCATAAGTGAAGAAAGTCCTACCCACCTCACCAATTGGTCCTCAATTGCCCGAAACCTAATTATAAGTGTGTAGTCTTCTTTTTAAATTTGACATCATTGACATTTAGGAAAAGATTCAGCGTTAATGATTTTGAACATACAACTCCAATCACCAACAATAGGTATTGGGTTATAGCGTCAAATTAGACTTTTAGCTGGATGGACATACCAACATAAGACCGAAGGAACATTATTCCATCTCATTGTAAAATAATCTTTGGAAATGGGCAATGTCAAAGTGGAACCATGAAAATGTTAAATTTACTTGAACCACAATTTTAAAAAGGTTACGTCTTAGGGAATTACAATTAAGGTCATGATATTCATCTTATTTATCTACATCATTTAATGTCAATGATGATGATGATGTTGATCTTGAGGAAGATCCATTACTAATTGTATTATTTTAATATTGAACAATGAATATCCATCAAGACATTTTAGTTTGTTGTAGAAACCCCTGTTCTAACTAATCTCGGATCTGACTGAGTTTTTGCTTGTTTTTTGAAGTTTTTGGTTTTTTTGTGATTTTTTTGCATAAATGATATAATGCGACTTTGAAAGAAAAAATAATATAAAATCTCTACTAAATACAGTAAGTCCAGATCTAACATTAACAGACTCAGGAAACCATTGCTAATGAATGTATTAATTTTCCACAGCCATTACAATGATAAATATCTGACATGCAGACAAGAATAGATAAAAATATCAGATTAAAACCTGATTTGCAGCAGCTGAGATAAAATGATGAATGGTACGGCCATCAAGAATATCAACTTCTCCCTCTGTCTGATGACTGCAAGTGGATCCAATAGATACTGCGCCTCTGTTGATGTAGATAAACTGCTAAGAAGGAAGGCGAATCACATGGCATAAAAGTACGGCCTGTACTTGCAGGTACGGCCCTGTAGCAGCAGCAATGGGACGGCTCTTAACAGCAGCAAAGAATCTGGTACGGCCTTATTTAGTTTTGTCTGGAGTTTAGGAAGTGGGCGCCTAAACAATAAAGATCCTTTCTGATGAATTCCAGACCAATAACCCCGAAAATACTCTCTGTGAATGTTCTGTGATCACTTCTGAATGAAGAAATCTCTCTGAAAGCAATAGATCAACTGTTACTTCACAGTCTCTGAATTGCAACACTGAAGATGGCTCGTTCTCCAATGCCTGTAGACAACAGAAACCCTAGGCTTCGTTCTCCGGAAGAAGACTTGCTCAAAAATTCAATATTCAACATCATGAGCTCTTCACAATGAAAATTCTTTATATTCTCAAGAGGGTCGACTTTTTCCTCAAAAGGCATCATTTAAATAAAAGTTGAATTTTAACTTTTAATTTTTCAATAGTCTCGACGCACTTTTAATTAAAAAGTGGCCCCCTTCAATGTTGGTCGAACCCTTCAAGAAATCACTTAAGTTATAATATTAAATAATAGTATAACTTTATAATATAAGCTTCAATAATTAATATTTAATTTGACAATTAAAATATTAATATCTTACTCAATTTACGTCCGATTAACGAACCGTCTGAAGCTGGAGAATAAGTGATTGATTTTGCACATGACCAAACCCTACTGCTAAAAATAGTAGGGGTGCTCCGCTGAATGACTATTACTGCTAAAAATAGCAAGTCAGGCAAAAGTCGTCTGAAAGAGCCCGAACGAAAGCCAACTGGTAAATTCTGACGATCCGAAGCCAAGCCAAGCTCCAACAAGACCCTCTATCCATCCTATCAGCCTACGAGGGTCGCATAATAGGCTAATTCTTATGAACTCTGATGCTCGCCAAAATGGGGACATTACATTTGTCAACTTGATATGTAATTAGTATAGTGTATTTTAAATTTGTAATATTTATGATGGTTTTGTTTGACATATACATCATGATATGTGATCTTCTGAACTTAATTCCAATTTTTAGGCTATGAATCTGTCTATATATTGATGATTTTAATATGCTTTTTGTATGGACATACACAACATCCACAAAAAAAAATTGTCATACAAGCCTACTGCACCCACATACCCATACCCGTAGCCAATTCAAATTCACTTAGTTGTGCACTATATCATATGTGTTCCTCTTACGTGTTTGCATAGAAGCCTACATTATTGTGCAGATGTCATCTTTCTTGAGCTCTCCACTCTTATCCATTTACAAGACAACCCTTAGGAACACATATAACCAAGCATGTACATTTGCAAATATAATGAAATGAAGTTGATCTCTGCAATCTACTCCATGTTCGTTGCAGTGAAATTTCTTCCGAGGACACTCTTTCTCCCTCCAAGAGTCAGGCTGCAAGAATTTATTGCCAGAGCCTTCCAATTTCAATCTTTTAGTTCAGCTAGAAGACCTTCTTAGAGGGAAAGGTGAAGTACTAGTTTGAATCAGTGGGCTTTCAGTTTCCATGCCACTCTGAGAAAACACTGGGATCTGTACCTAGCAAGCAGATCTACAAAAAATGCATACTCATACAGAGAATAGGCAGCCCAAAGGATGACAACCAGGAAGCCTTTCTTACTAATCCTCCATATCTATTACCTGCACTCTCTTGAAGAAAAGTAGTGGAAAAATTAAGAGCAGAGCATTAGAGCCTGTGATATCTCTTTGCCCAAATAGTATGAGAAAGAAGGAATTTCTCAGCTATGTAAAAGTAAACTATAAAAAGGAGAAGCACTATTGACTCATTGAAACTATGTCCTCGTCATCAACATTCCTCTCACTCCATAATATGAAACATGAGCTCAGTATATACAGCCAAAGACCCCACAAAGTTTCTGTAATACAAAAATCTTCCCAATCTTGCCAGAGATAGAACACTTATACAGCAAAAACAGTGGGAAATCGAAAAATGACTATGAGCTCTTACCTCCTGCAGTAAGTTGACAAAGAACTCAGAAGCACGCTATGTCATACAGTTCATGTTTGTTTTTTAATTCAGTGACATAAAAATTCAGAACAAGTTCATCAACCAATAAAATTAAGAAAAAATTTCATTATTAAATTTGAATAATATATATCTAAAGGTTTATACTCATTTAAATAAACTATATTAAATTTAAATTTTAAAACAATAAAAGTTAATAAATTTAAAAATATTAAAAGTTCAATAAATTTTTAGTTTTAAAATTAAAATCTATCTCAAATACATTAAATTAAAAATAAATTAAACAAATATCCTAGGATTTATCCAAAATTAAATTAAAAACCATAGTTGCACCTAGATGCATCTTCCACCCCCTGGGACACATTTCCCCATACCAGAAACTCGTTGGAGACCTCTCCTAATTTTTCATTTAAAGAAAAACAAAAAAAAATCTATGTTTCGACAAGTTTCCATATGAAAAGAAAAAACATAATCAACATTTCTAAATTTCAATATGTAATATCAAATATGTAGTATGAACTCTGACTCTTTTGGCATTTGTGTGTTTTGACTTTAAATTTAAATGTTAAACTTTACCAGTGTTCTCTTTTTGAAAGTTCAATGTCATGATATTTTCAGTTTTAATGTAGCAAATTTATAAATTATTAAATTATATTAAAAATAAAATGGCGTCTCCAAGTACCCCGTCTCCTATTTTTCAGAAAAAGACATACCGGTACCAATACAAATCTCCCGTACCAGTACCAGTACCAGTCTCCTAGAAACTATGTTAAAAACAAATTATTTTGAATAAATATCTAATTTAATTAAATATCTTAGGGTTCCTAATATATTAAATGTTCCTGACAATCTCAAGAACCTGGATAGACATTTCATGATTTCTCGAAGCACCTACAACCATTAAAGGTTAAGGTCCATTGTTGGAGCATTTTGAGGCACTCATAGTGCTGGAGAGCCACCATTGTTGTTTGGATGATTTGGGCTCATTTATGGCTAGGATAGAGTGGTATCATGTGGAAGGGCATGGGCCATGTGAGCACCTATTACCAGTTGTAACAACATAGAGCATTTTGAAAGGTGCTTTGAGCAGAGCTGTAGTTGTGAGGATAAAGCAAGGGAGTGGGTTCATCTGCCCTAAGAGACAACCAACGGACTCCTCTGCTTGCACTGAACCAGATGCACATACACTACACGAGGGCACTCTGTGTTTATTATTCAAAGTATATTGCAATACATTGTTGATTTCAAGATTGAGCATGCCTATATCAACTTTTGACAAATTTTTTTCCTGATAAAAAACATTAATGGGCGCAAATTCTTACTGCAGCATTTCCTGTTTTGCAAACAATAGAAAATGGCAATTTTTTAAACAAATTTTAGGGCTTATAAAAATGTTTGTGGTATTTCAATATTTCTTAATTAAATGCAGCAAACTCTGTGACTTAAAAAGTAGGTAATACTAAATGTGGAAGGAAGTCAAATTATTTTGTGTTTACCCTAGGCCTCATCATAAACATCTATCAATGTCATAGAAAAGGGATATTTTGTAAGAATTCCAAATTGAATAGGTTCCAAACTATGAATGATTTCTTTAGCCAGCAAGGCAAGTACGCTTGCTAATCATTAATCAGCCCTCCTGGTAAAATGTCCAAGTCATGATGATAAGCATAAATTCAATCATGGCTCCACATACAGGACACACTTGAAATAAACAATTGGGAACGATTTGGTTTGACACATTTCACTAGGAGTCCTTGAATATCATTGGCTAAAGGGTTTGCCACACCTTCTCTGACACCCCCCTTCTACTAATAGCCCATAAGTCTTTGTTGCCTAGCAGATCAGCCAAATTCTTACCATTTCCCTTGGCATGGGTGATAGAGTTCGATTGGATATTGCTTGCAGTCCACTATGCCTCATCTATGATGGCCTGCATTTTCCAACCTTTAACCTTACCTCCTTTAATGACATCAATTACAATTTCAAATTTTCCTGCCACCCAGAGGGTTTTCAATCCCCAAGAATCCAAAGTCCTTTAGGCATTACCAAACCTTCAGCTTGATTATCAGTCCCCTTACCCACATCAAGTATAAATACTAGACAGACCACTTCTTAGATTTTACCTCCACCAGCTGGTCTAGGGTTTCCTTTTAGCTGCATCAATAAAATTATATAATTATATCATGAGGGGAAAAATACCAGAGCACCTCAGGTGTACAGGCATTTTCACCTAAATAATTATCAAGGAGTAAATATTAATATTATTCAACAAAATTGTATTAAAATCATTATATTAGATTATACGGCATGAATAATTGCCCACAATGCTTACAGAACAGAATACAAGAGTATGCCAGCGAGAAGAATTTTAAAAAGTGCAGTGTTTCCACTCTATTGAAATTAAAGGTAAAATGATTTAATAATCTTAGAAACAATATTCACTGCAACCATAGCTTCCATGTTAGCATATAAATAGGTGCTACTACAAACATCAATAGTTCGTACCAGACCATAAATGTCTAACAAGAAACATAATGAACTTATCCTACAAGCATAAACACTATAAATGATTGAAAAAACTGTAGCATAGTTGAGATCCAAGAAACATAGAAAGCAATTGAATGAGATTCTTACAGCATTGTGAAAGAAACCCAATAAGGAGATTATAGCAATGACAAAAGGAAGAGGCATTGTTGTGGTATGTAGCAAACTCTGCTCCAATGCTGATGGGCCTGGAAAATCCTACACCATTACATGCCAATTGGTAAGAACCGAATTCAACTACAGTACACCAAGGTACACAATAACTTTCACTAGACATTTGAATGACTCACCTAACATTTCGAAAAATAAATAAATTTAAAGGACAGTACACTAGGCCAGTATGTCACTAATAGGATTTGACTTGGTTTGGAGTTCGGCTTACACCAAAGCAAAGTACAAGCACTCATGCAGCATTGACTCCTTTCTACTTACTTAAAACTTGGTTAATAAATTTAAAGGACAGTACACTGGGCCAGTACCTCATCAACAGGTTTTCACTTTCGCTTAGAGCTTGATTTATGCAAAAGCTAAGTACACACACTCATGCAGTACTTCTTACTACTTACTCAAAACTTGATTATCTTTACTAGCATGCAGACAGGTGCATGCACAGATGGAAAAATGGCAATCTTAATAATTCTATCATGGAAATGCTAGCATTCTTCCGTACCATAGGTAACAGTCATAGTATGAGCAGTTGCATTATTGCTCAATAGAATTGAATAGAAAATTCCATCCTTTGTAGGTGAACATTACTTGACACAGTCAAATATCTGATTATTAATTAATCAAATACTAATTAAAGCTACCATTTCAAAGAATCTGTTGTCGGAAAAATGTCTCATACAGATATAATAGCAAATTATTTTTACTCTAACAGCAGTGAATTATTGTAAACCTTACCATGATCATGTGTATTAACTAATGCTACAGTAAAAATAAATAAATAAAACTACAAGAAGCATTCATGATGAATTAAAAAAAATTAAAACAATTTTTGTAAGCCTTATATATTTTAAATAATTCTATTGATTATTTGTTGTAGGCATTGTTAGAGCTGCGTTGTAAACTCTTTCTTTGGCAGAATTCTCAGAAAGATATCTGTTAAGTCCCATATAAAATTTGAAGCTTCTCATCCCAATTCACTTGCCAAATAAACCATTGCACTACAAAGAATCTCCCCACATGTTTGACCACATTTTATTTTATATCTTGACTGTAACCTTTATTTTGTAGTTAAAACAATGCATACATTTCATATGAATGGACACAATCCAGGACGACCATGCAGCAGCCAGAGGTGTATTACACCCAGAAATGAGTGACTTGGGCTTGTAGTAATTACAAAAGCAGACTCAGATGAAGCATATAAGAGAGGTAGGTAGTGCAATCACTACTAAATAAACAATGTCATTTACAAAACTCAGATGGAAAATAAGATTTTGAGATCTCATACAAGCAAATTAATATTCATAATTAATATAAATATAACTACCACCATCATGCATCTTATCCTTTCAATACTCAATGAAGATGATATATTTGCTGCTCCATCTTACATGTGCTGAAAAATAATCAACTGTACTCTGCATATGAATTTCTGAAAAACTGCAAACTAATGTAGAATGTTGTATACAGAAAGAAACTATGCAAAACTATAAGAAAATACGAGAGATTAACTTGATGAAACCTGGTGTAATGTCCCCGTTTTCCGGCCCGCTTAAGGAATAATCATTATTTTGATTATTTAATGTTATCAGGCAAAAAGTGCAAAGTTAAAAGGGTAATATTAAATAATTATATTAAAAGATTATAAAGTGCCATACTTTAATGATAAATTAATAAAATCACTTTATTAATACTTTTAAAAAGTGACTTAAGTGAAAAAAAAAAATTAGGTCACATCAAGGAGTCACATCAAAGAATATTAAAATATTCTTCTAAAAGCTTGTAGAATACTCTTCTTGGATCTTTGTAGAAGTTCAAGGAGTTCTTTAAAAGGGCAAAGAAGGAGCTCATTTCTCTCATGCTTGGAGCTATTTTCTCATTTCATTGGAGAGCTTTTCTGAAGCTTCTTTGGTCTGTGGGTTTGAAGACCCTAGCGTACCAATTTCAGTGGTGAAACTATCTACCCTAGCTAGAGATTGTTGAGGTCTATTCAAGATTTCTACAGGTTGGAATCTACCTGTCTGAGAAGCAAGGATTTTGAAGAATCAGTTTGGGATTCCTGAATATTATTCATATTCATGCTTGAGATTATTATTGTAAAATCAGAAGTATTATTCTGATTTTGGATTCACTTCTTGATGGCATCTTGACTCCTTAGTTCTGTATGTGGTCTTTTGGAGCAACTCATGCCAAAACGTGGGCTCTTTTCCAATGGCTTTGTGAGAGATATGAAGGAGATGTCAGTCTGTAGCAGAGGTATTGAGCATTTCTGAAGTGGAACATTTGTCGCTGAGGCTTTCCTGGACAGCCACTTGCAAGAATCAACCTTCCATGACCTTGGCGTTATCACTACCAGGTCTGAGTTGTTTGCATCTGCTCATTTGTATTGTATTCTCAGTCAAATTGACACGTTTGGGGTCTTTATTTGCATATCTTCTGATTCTGAGTGTAAGGCAGAAATGTCTATGCTGCTGTGGCTTCATAGTGACATCTAAACTATTGTAATCTGCTCAAATACTGAAATAACAAGTCTGCTGTAGTGAACTAAGTCTTCTGTGCTAGCATTTCAGACATATTTACTCCTGCTGCAAGTATTACAGTCACTCTTCCATCTCTAGGTCTGAGTATCAAATCTACCTTAATGATTAACTCTTGTTTGGTTAGGTCTAGGATGAGTAAACTGTTATGGTTCTGAGTATTTTATCTGCTGTAATAATTTTGAGATTGCTGCATATGAATTACTCACTCTGTAATACTCAGAAAACACTTATTATTCTGCTATTTCCACAAACTGCCATTGCCATGTCTGAGAACTCGCTCACTGAGTTTGTTTAAGTACTGGAAATGTTGTGTTATGCCCTTACTTGGTTATTCTGAGTTGTTCAAAGTCTGATATCAAAATCTGAGCGATTATATTTACAAATCAGTTATTTAGATAGTCCAGAATGCCACAGAATTGTTTTCAGATTTGTCTTTGTATGTTACATTGAACATCAACCAATATATTTGCATTGATCTGGTGGAGTTTCATAAAATTTTCCATCTATCAAACTGAGAAATCAAAACTTATCATTTCTATTGGCAAGGGATATTAAAGTGGAATCAGAGCTCAGTTATCCTGCCAGCCTGTTGGGTAATTGGACTTGGTCTCAGCTAATCAACTTCAGATCAGAAATTTCATTCTAGGCTTCATGGCGACTGTTAGTGATTTAATAAGTTCCTGGTTTGAATCTCTGAAGCAAAACCAGATTTCTATTGAAAAAAGTTTGAATACAAGGTGTATAAGTTTTTCATGAGAGACTAAAGTTTGTTGGTAAGAAGCCAAAACTCTTACCTCAGGCTAAAGTAGTTCTTCTTAGCATCTTGGAGGAAGCAGAAAGTTGTCTTTGTAAGATTGGCCAGTCACCTTCTCAAGCAATGTGTAAAGCTTTCACTCCATTGGTGTGCTCATTGGTCAAGCCAGAGTTGATGACACATCAGGGTGAGGAGATAAGACTTGCAACAATCACTTGCATTAGTGAAGTTGTGAGGACTGCAGCTCCTAAGGCACCCTATGATGATAATAATATGAGAGAAATACTTCAGCTGATCGTAGAAAGTTTTCAAGGGTTGCATGATGTCAAAAGCCCCACCTTTGGTCAGAGAGTTAAAATCTTGGAGATGATGGAAAAAGTTAGGTTATGTTACTTCTTGGTTGATTTCAGGTGCAATGATTTCATTCTCCAGATGTTCGACTACTTCATTTCAGGAATTAGGAAACGTCATTCAAACAATGTGAAAACAAGTATGCCCAGTATCTTGTCCCTGATTCTAGATGAAGGTGGTGATGTTTGCACACAATTACAATCAGATTTGTTGGCCATTTGGAGGAAAAAGCATGTCTCATCTGTGGCATATGATCTCACAAGAAAATTGGTTGAGTAGAAGATTGGGAAGTTTAGGGAACAGTTGGCTGCAGAAGAGTTAATCCCATTTGGGTTACAGGTTCCAATCTCTCTACAAGAAGAATGCAGATCATCATCCAGTGAATCAGCTGAGTTGGGTGATGAATTCAAAGAACATGTTGTACCCAAAACCAAAATTTTTGCTTCATCAAGGCATTTTGTTTAAAAGAGTCTAAACCTTGCTAAATGATGTAAAATACAATTTTTGGGCGATATCAAGCATGGAGTTTTTGTCAATATTTTGTCAGTCAAAGTCAGTTTTATTGATCAGAACCTGAAGCAGAAACTCAGAATGAGTTATTTCACAATGGAGGAGCATTTCACAGCGATACTTATACTTTTTTGGTCATTTCAGTGATCCAGATGATGACTTCAATGGTTAAATTATGAAGATTTTTTAGAGAAAAGCAAAAAGGCGCACCTGTCGCCCAGGGGCGCCCTTCTTTTTGAAGGTCAAGATTTTGTTGAAAGTGTTCATAAATACAGTCAATCTCTTCAGAATTGGTCTGGCTATCCGATGAGCTATCCAGCGAAGCTTTCCGAGACCCGTAGCTTCGGCAACTGGTGACAGAAGTTGAAATTTCCAAAGTTTCACATATGAGAAATTTGTCCTTTTTCAGCAAAAGCGCGCCTGTAGCTTGAGGGCGCCCTTCTTAAAGGGGGCGTGGATCTTGGTACTTCTGATGGCTGATGCAGTCAATCTCTTCAGGACTAGTCTACTTATCCGACGAGCTATCAAACGCAGTCATCCGAGTCCCAGAGTTTCGGCAGTCAACGTCTGAAGATGAGCTTATAATGGAGATTTCACATCTTTGATCTTCTTCATCGCATTTCCAATGCAACTATAGCTCAAGGGCGCTTGTTAAAATGACCCTTAAGATGGTCCAGTTTGCTGACGAGGTCTTCCTGACATCAGTACTACTCTAGTCCAGCTTCGCGATGCACCAAGTCCCTGTTAATCCGATGTTCCAAGTGATCGTAGCAGAAGTTCTACCAAGCACGTAAATAAGCAGGCGGACTGGCATAAAATTTTCATTGTATTTCTACAGTCCAGAGGCGCCTAGCCTTTAGGCCTGTCAGATGAGGTCGTTCGCGTTCGAAGTCTTCACGAGACTTGAGCGTAATTACTTTATCTATTCAACGAGCCCGGCCGTCAGCCTTTGGGATTTGGCAAGCGCTCGTACGTGCGAGGTCTTTGGCGAAATGCTAAAAAGTGAAGACATCAGGAAAATGGCCAAGTATGGAGCATATATTTTAAATAAAATACGCACCTATATTTTTGAGGTCTTAGAAGCAGTTTTCTTGCTTCGTCACCTCTAGAGTTGTCTCTTGTAAGTCCTTCCGGCTACGCGTTAGGACAGATAGTGCTCGAATCGGGTTATCCCAGCTCCAGATATCAGAGGTCGAAGTAGGGCATCTGGTTGAGGATTGTACTTTTGTCAAAATGATGTCAGTGCAACTGTGGCCCAGGGGCGCTTTTACTTTTGAGGCCCTTAATGCACTTTTCAGATGCCTTGCGTACAATCGTTGGATGCAGAATGTCTCCAGGCATGCAGTGAGCTTGGTTTCCTGTCGGCAGGATTCATCGTTCGTCGTCAGCAGCTGTTTGAAGCGTCAGATGGCAGTTTGAAGAAATGGTTGTCTGGTACCTGTAAATGAATTTAATCAAGGGCGCCAAATTTTTTGAGGTGTTAAATGATGGATTTTACAATGATGACTCCCAGCAGACAGTTCTTCTTTGCTCAGCAGGGTTCGCAATGAATATCTCAGCTCGGTCTCAGCATCATCCGGTCACCCGGAAATCAGTGTCGAAGATGGCCAGTCGTAACTTTGTCATCAACTACAAAATAGGAAGTTAATAAAAAGTGCAATATCTTGAGCAAATGGACGCCTATGAGCTCAGATGATGACTTTTCGGAATCAATGAAGTCTAACGGTGAATCCTAAAGCTTCATTCGAATTGTCAACTGAAGTTAGATAATTTTTAAAATATTTATCTTGCATTAAATGGTGAAATTCTATAATTGGCACCCTTGCAAATTGCATAATGAATATTTTATTATTCAAACTTCGAGTCAGTGGCAGTGAAATTGAAAAGGAACCAATTGGAAGGCTTCTATTTCAATCAAGGTTTTAAATCTTGCAGTTCACAAGTTGGTGCGAATTTCTTCTTATTTAAACATGGCGCCTTCATTTGTTATTCACCAAGCTTCAAGAGAAATTCGTATTTTTCAAGAGAAATTCATAATTCTTAAGAGAAATTCATATCTTGAAAGCAAAATCCGTATTTCTTCAAGGCAAATTCAAATTTTGTCAAGAACAAAGGCGTATTTTCAAAAGGAGTTCGTATTTCTTCAAGAACAAAGGCGCAACTTCAAGACAAATTCGTGATTTTCAAGCAAAGGCGAATTCTAGCAAAGCAAAGGCGAATTCCTCATCAATTTCCAAAGGCGATTTCATAAAACAAATCTTTTTGCAGGATCTAAGTTCACATTTATCAGCAATTTGAAGAATTCAAGGGCGATTTTCATTGAAGAAGCGCATACAAAAAACGTCTTTTTCCTCCTTGGTTCTCAGATTTTTCTCAAATTCCAATTCGCATGTTCCTGAAATTGGCAAATTCGACAAGTTCAAACATCTAGATCATTTTCATATAATTTCCTCGAGCTAAAATCGTGCGCTTGATTTTTTAGGAATTTTTTACTTCAGAATATTCGTTCTCGAGTTTCTAATTTTCTTAACTGAAAACTCTTTGCATGGTCGAGTAAAAGTCAAATTTTCACATATCTGACATTTTGGGTTGTCTTAGAATGTTTTTCTGGACAAAACCCATATCTCATATTTTTCCATGAAAATTACCCTTCGATAGGCTATTTTTAGCCTCAGCAGGGTATTTTTAGCTTTCCAGAAAAGTTGTCAGAATATTGCCGTGTTCACAGTCAACAGGCGAGTTTTTGAGAGTACAGTTCACACAGACTAAATTCAAGACCAAATTGGTCTTAATTCATGTTTTCGTCAGAAAAGCTGACACCAATTTGTATCAAGTGCATTCAGAGGGTTGACAGGCGTAGTTACTCAAATCCATATGGTTGCATGCCTCGTATGGCCGATTGTCTTCCAAAGCCATTTTAGAGGGTTGATACTGTTGGTTGGAATTTTGCATGTGCAGCAAGTTAGTTTGCATTTCTCACAACCAGAGTGTGCGCAGTTTCGCCATGCAACACTCTTCATTAAGGAAAAGCTTTAGAGACATCAAGCTGCAGAAGAGATAGTGGTCATCACTCCAGTTACGGAGCCGCCAAAGTTACCAGTCAGTGAAATGCTAGTTTGAGTGTGCAAAGATTGCTCAAATTGCTAACATTCAGATAGTGATGCAGTTAACAATCTCGTTGAGGGATTGGTTGCTCGAGATCACGGACAGTAAACTTCAGTTCCCACCTCTCAGGATAGATATTACACACAAGAGTTAAACTTGGCGTTACCTTCTCAAGTTAACTCGCTGTCTCATCTCATGCATATCTATTCTGAGATTAGCTTTATTTACTTGGAGTTTTATTTAGGGTTTTCCGTTAACTGATGGTAGTGTTCCAGTTAACATGCTTTCAATAAGGATGTGCATGCTTGCACAATTGTCCATTTTTAGATTAGATGTTTCAGTTAACTGATGGTAGTTTTCCAGTTAACTATATAGTTTGCTTTATTAGGGCTTAGCAATAAATCTTGCATGCATTGCAAGACTGTAGTTGACTCAAGGTGATTTTAGGGTTCCCTACACCTTTCGATGTCTATAAATAAGAGCTTTTGCTCATTTGTACATAACTTTTGCACGAGAGAGAAATATATGCCTACCTTTAATATTGCTTGTTCGTATCTGTTCATGAGTATTTACTATTATGATGAATTGTTATGCCACATAGGGTTTCATGCAATTATGATGGTGAATTCTTGCTTTAGTTAGATATAGTGGCTAGTTGATCGTAGATTGTATGCGTGTCTCGCCAATGCAATTTATTATCCTAGTTGGCTATCCTTCATGTTATGTGTTCAATAAACTCGTTCAAATTGAGCTGATAGATGTACCACCTTGCCTTCAAGTTGAGAATTTGTTCTTGGTTATTGTATGATGTGTGTGAATAATAAACTTATTCAGATTGAGCTCATAGTTGTGCCACCTTGCCTTCAAGTTGAGAAACTGTGCTTAGTTTATCGTATATTGTTGTTTCCAATAAGCCTATTCAGACAAGCAGATAGTTGTGCCACCTCGCCTTCACGTTGTGAGTCCGTACCCAGCTTATCATCAGATAATCATTCCTGCTCCATTTCCTCATGCTCTGTTTTCTTGAGGAAACTGGATAGATTTAAAGTAGTTAGCTTAGTTGTAGTTAATGATCTGCTAAACCAAAAAATCCTTAGCTGCAACGTTCTTGGTTTTCTTAACCTTGTGCCTCTTCCAGCTGAGAACAAAAAGATAGGAATTAGATTACTTTTCTTTTCCACGCATTCCAGCACTACGAGGGAGATTCCCCTCCTAATTTGAAGAGCATTCATTACGCAGTGTGCATAGCTGTCCATACAAACCTGCACTCCAGAGGTGTTATTTTTTACGCCAACAGAACAAAAGGAGCCCCTCTGTGTTATGACACCTAATAAGGGCATTGATGAGGTTCCTACAGGTGGAATTAGCGATGTCCTGATTCCAAATCGGAATATATGCATGGATAAAATCACAGAAGAAAACAGTTGTGTGGCTGAAGCAGAACAATTTGATGCTTCATCGTGTCAAGCAAAAGGTGTTCCTAGACCCAATGGCCCACACAATTTGGTGAACCAGTTGAAGGTGAGTGAAGATGAGATTGTGGTAGCGTTATCTCATCATAATAAAATGCACAAGCTGATTGAAAATCATCTTTGGATGGTTGAACTGGAGAGAAGACAAAAGGGAATTGAAGCATAGTCTTCTCATGATAGTTTGCAGGTGTTCAAAGAAGGTATGGGGGCAATGAAATCAAATTACTTACACCTTCTTTCAGATTGTGACCACCTTCTCAACCTTGTTCAAATATATTCAGATGCTTTCAGAAGGAAAGAAGAGGAAGTTGATAAACTCTCTCATTAGCTTAAGGTTTCCAAGGATTCCTTGAAGAGTACTCAGTTGGCCCTCAGAATCTGAGATCCATGTTTATGAGCTTTGCTTAGAGTTAAGCTTGGCTCAACGTTCATCATGTACAGTAGAGACTCAATCGTCTATGGCAGCCTTCACACATGAAGAAAGCAGAGTGAGGTCTCCTATCGTTCACTCTCAAAATGCAGGTGCAATGTCTCTTGTGTTGGTTAGGCAAGGGGAGTCAGTTGGTGATGGATGCATTATTCTTGATCTCGTAAGGTGTATGCTTGAGTTTCCGATTGATTTTAGTCTGTGGTTTTGTAATAAGCATTAGGGCAAAGGTATCTTGGCCCTAAACCCTTGAGCTACCTCCTACTTTATTGATTGATGGTCATCCTACTTTGCGGGTGAGAATTCTGTGAGAGTACACCTTGAGGACAATAGTTGTCTGGAGGGATAGGAAAGTTGAATTTGTCACAGGTGTGTTGGCGGATGGGTTGCTGACAAGTTCCTCTCGTCTTTTCACAGTAGTGATATGCTTTACTCCATCATGGACATGATTCACAAGTTGCAAGGTGTTGTTTTGATTTATACCAGCAGCTTGGCTAGGGTTAGTATATGTTTTTATGCACTAGTGTTGGGCATCTTTCACATCCACAGGAGACCACTCAGTGTGGAATGGATCGTTGATGATGTAAACACATCAAGCTTGACTACAAGTTCAGGCGTCATCGGAGAATCAGGCACAAGTCTCTACATTGGTAATATTGAGATTGTTATTGGACAGCCTTATCAGGAGAAGACGGGTTCTTCTAAGTCTTGCACATTGGACCTTAGTGTTGTCCCAGCTTCTTTTCAGGAGATTAGCATTCATGATGGTACTCTTCTCACTCTTGAAAGCAAATCAGAAAATTCTTATTGTGCAGCTAATTGTCACATTTTGTCTAATAGGAGGCATGAATGGAAGGAGCAAAAATATAAAACTCTATGGCGTTTTTGAATTTTGGTTGACGCATTCCTGGCTTGAGGCGTGGCGATGCAAGGTCATGCCGAGTTGCATTGCGTGGTAGAACCATTGTATGTGTGTCACTCATGACCAAGTTGCATTCCTGGAAATGGTGCGAACTTTGTGGGGCTCATTGGTTCCATTAAAGGGACGCACAATTCAGTTTATGGTAATGAGAGAATGGATTGGATAAGTAACAAGAAACCAGTGTGTGCGACCCTGCTGTGTGAAGCAAAAGCGCATTACAGTGTATTCTTTTGTATGCAAAATTGTGAAGGGTTTTGGTGTGAGCCGAAGAGGTGCATCTTTTTCCCCCTTGTATCAGATCGGTGCAAGGATTTATTTCCTGAGTTAGAAATGCGTTGCACTTGGTGATGTAACTGAGCTAGAGACTCTTGTGGGGTATTTTTGTAATGGTGGTGAGTTATACAAGCATTCTCGTCTACGTCCGACTTGTATGAACTCAATCTTTTGCATCATAAATCCGGTGTGGTTTAATAAGAACAATAGCTTGCGCCTATATATGTGTCCATTCTTTTATCTGTTGTGTGTTGCATTGATACTTAATTGATTTCATAACGTACTGTTGGCCTGATTTCCGAAGTCACGATCCTAACTCAAGCCAAGGCGTAGTCGAAAAATAATTTTGAAGAGGGGCAAGAGGGTCCTCAGGAAGGAGTTGCGGCCTCTAGTTGATAAACAATCAAGCAAGGTATTGAAGACATCAAATCAGGGAACTTACAATTGTGGTCAGATAGAGCCCTGGCCATGAATGCTGCAAAGGGTAATGATGGCATGGTTGCAAGACCTATCCATCATGTTTTGAGTGGTGAGCCATCTTCTGATAGTGGTAGTATAGGATGGAATACACATGACTACTTTGGTATTCCATTGGCACGGTCAGGGGAGTTTCACCTTGATTGCATAATGAGGTGTGCTCATCGCTTTACTTTCAGCCCACATTCACAAGATTTGACAATGTCCTTGATGACACAGAGAGGTCGGTTGAATAAGAGGTCTTCTAGTTCA
Source organism: Sequoia sempervirens (assembly GCA_007258455.2). Classification (NCBI taxonomy): domain Eukaryota; kingdom Viridiplantae; phylum Streptophyta; class Pinopsida; order Cupressales; family Cupressaceae; genus Sequoia; species Sequoia sempervirens. The sequence continues at coordinate 65,486 of VDFB02252332.1, forward strand.
CGCTGGTACAATATATTTCCAACTACAGGGGATGAGTCCAAGTTTTGCAAGTCTCCTACTTTGTTCTCTCCAAATGGTTGCTTCCTAAAGCAGAAATTTGAGAATTGGTTCAATTGGATTCCAGAGGTTATCAGAGTGGCACAACGGAAGCCAACTAGTGTTGAAATGGAAGGACTTCCAGTTTGTCCCTGGGATCCAGGTGGAATGCACCTATGGACAGTTATGGTACATGAGGTTTATCACCACAGTACTTGGAGTTGGCATGATGAAGTTATGAGCCTTTTGACCAAGTACCCAAATGAGAGTCCACCCTTGGTTGCATTCAAAAATATTTTGTGTTCTTGGATGGTTGAACTTGCAAAATAGCAGGTGGGACAGATCCCTGTGCACAATTTATATAGGGATGATGTTCGGATTCGAGATCCACGCAATTTGATGTTGGATGGATGGCCACACAAATTGATAGAGCTTGATAGTGTCAAGGGCTTGAGTTGCATTCAAAGGACATTTGTTTGAGTATTCTATAGGATCATGTGGGATCCGGGTGGTTGGTGGACAAGTGCAGTTGGTTTCCACTTTGGCTTCAGGTGTTGTGGCAGCTAGGTTAGTTTGCAGTTGCAAATTGCTTGCGGGCGAGCAATCTCTAGGAACGGAGGACTGTAATGTCCCTGTTTTCCGGCCCGTTTAAGCAATAATCATTATTTTAATTCTTTAATGTTACCAGGCAAAAAGTGCAAAGTTAAAAGGGTAATATTAAATACTTATATTAAAAGGTTTAAAGTGACATACTTTAATGATAATTAATAAAGTCACTTTATTAATACTTTTAAAAAGTGACGTAAGTGAAAAATAAAATATTAGGTGGTCACATCAAGGAGTCACATCAAGGGGTCACATCAAGGAATTTTAAAATATTCTTCTAAAAGCTTGTAGAATACCCTTCTTGGATCTTTCTAGAAGTTCAAAGAGTTCTTTGAAAGGGGAAAGAAGGAGCTCATTTTTCTCATGCTTGGAGTTATTTTCTCATTTCATTAGAGAGCTTTTTCTAAAGCTTCTTTGGTTTGTGGGTTTGAAGACCCTAGGGCACCAGTTTTGGTAGTGAAACTATCTACCCTAGCTGGAGATTGTTGAGGAATCCATTCAAGGTTTCAGCGACCAAATTTGAAGATTAACAGTTGGAATCTGCTTGTCTAACAAGCAAGGATTTTGAAGAATCAGTTTGGGATTTCTAAATAATATTCATATTCATGCTTCAGATTATTATTGTAAAATCAGAAGTATAATTCTGATTTTGGAATCACTTGCTCATGGCATCTTGACTCCTTAGTTCTGTACGTGGTCTTTTGGAGCAACTCATACCAAAATGTGGGCTCTTTTCCAATGGCTTCGTTAGAGATATGAAGGAGATATCAGTCTGTAGCAGAGGTATTGAGCATTTCTAAAGTGGAACATTTGTTGCTAAAGCTTTTTTGGACAGCCACTTGAAAGAATCAACCTTCCACGACCTTGGCATTATCACTACCAGGTCTGAGTTGTATGCATCTGCTCATCTCTATTGTATTCTCAGTCAAATTGGCACGTTTGGGGTCTTTATTTGTATATCTTCTGATTCTGAATGTAAGGTAGAAATGTCTATGCTGCTGTAGCTTCACAGTGACATCTAAACTATTGTAATCTGCTCAAATACTGAAATAACAAGTCTGTTGTAGCGAACTAAGTCTTCTGTGCTAGCATTTCAGACATATTTACTCCTGCTGCAAGTATTACAGTCACTCTTCCATCTCCAGGTCTGAGTATCAAATCTACCTTGTTGATTAACTCTTGTTCGGTCAGGTCTAGGATGAGTAAACTGTTATGGTTCTGAGTATTTTATCTGCTGTAATAATTTTGAGATTGCTGCTTATGAATTACTCACTCTGTAATACTCAGAAAACACTTATTATTCTACTATTTCCACATTACTGTCATTTGCATGTCTGAGAAGTAGCTCACTGAGTTTGTTTAAGTACTGGAAATGTTGTGTTATGCCTTTACTTGGTTATTCTGAGTTTTCAAAGTCTAATATCAAAATCTGAGCGATTATATTTGTAAATCAATTATTTAGATAGTCCAGAATGCCACAGAATTGTTTTCAGATTTGTCTTTGTATGTTACGTTGAACATCAACCAACATATTTACATTGATCTGGTGGAGTTTGATAAAATGTTCCATCTATCAAACAGAGAAATCGGAAATTATCATTCCTATTGGCAAGGGACATTACACCTGGCATGAGAACAAATCAGAAAAAGTGAGGCCTTTCCTTCTCTTGGAACTGTTTACAAAGCTTATTACATTCTTGAGGTCTTCAAGGCGATAATCACTAATAACACTTACATTTATTCTGTTACATTCTCAGATGCACAATCTCCTACTGCATTCAACTCTTTATGTACTTAACTACAAACTAATTGAAAGTATGCAAAGAGCTTCTCTACAATGACCCAAGAGTGTATTTATATATTGGAATCAACTTAACCTTGAATCAAAAATCCCAAAAGCCAGAGAATTAGAAGAGAAACCATCTACAGCACTTACTCTACATGTTCATTTCTCATGGGCAAATCCATGCATACATCAAGAAGAAATTGTCATGTCGCATACAAAACTGTCACCCTATTAGATGTAGCAGTTCTGTCATTGACAATTTTCTCAAGAACCCTCTTCACCTATATTGGAATCCAAGCATCTGGATCACCTTAAAATCATCTGCAGCCTCTATAGATGCTTGTACAACTTTAATAATCTGTTCATCACTAGCGAATGACACTAGTTACTTTTACTATCAAATTTTGATCATACCTCTCTAATTAAGAGGCTTTTGGACCCAACATTCTTTGAGAATCAAATTCAATGTTCCACGGGGACATGTACCCACGCCCCCTCCCCTCTCCCAACACACACACACAAAAAAAAAATCCACGTTTCCAGGACGTGGGAACTTGGGGGAAATGTCTCCCCACCCTCCCTCCACCACCACGCAAGTCTCGGGGATGTCTCCAAGACACCACCTAGTTTGGAGACTTGGGAGCATTTAGGAGACTTCGAGGAGTCTCCCAACCATCCCAGAGACTTCTAGGTGTAGCAAAAGATAAGCAATAAAATTGTGAAAATAACATTCGCCATAAAGGTTTGTGAGGTTTTGAAGGCTTTGTTCCCAATGGAGCCACACAAGGGGCATTGCCCCTTGACCCCAAATCTCCACCCACTATTGTTAATGTTCATTGCAATCATTGCCATGTTTTTAATGTTTATTAGTTTAAACTTTACTTACTATGCCAAAGTTTCATTTGCAATTCTTATACTTATTTATGATTTGCCCCAAAAGCTCTACCCACCATTGTTAATGTTCAATGCAATCATTGCCATGTTTTTAATGTTTATTAGTTTAAACTTTACATGGTATGCCAAAGTTTCATTTGCAATTCTTATACTTATGCCTTACACATCTTTTCATAAATAATTTGGGTGGGAGGACTAAAGTAGCCCCAACCCCTATTTCCACCCACCCACCACAATTTATATCCTCCCGCCCACCCCCGATTCTCCCAACTATGCCTCCCACCAAACAACTATAATTCCCTCCCAACCGGGAATTGCCCTACTATTCCAATCTAAGGGGCGGGTTGAGAAAGAAAAAAAAATTTATTCCCAAGATTAAGGTCTGATGAGGCTTGTGCCTATTAAGAGAGGGGAGGTTTAGAATTTGATTAGAATGTGTATTTGCACCACCACCCCGCTGCCTCGCAGCCCATACGCCGCTGTCCCCAAACTTAGGCCTACGGTCCCCCCGTCCCTAAGACCCATCCCCCCACTTCCCCGTCAAGAAACTTCATGGAACTATGGAATAAATTGATGAAAAATATTTCCCCTACCTTCTCTTTGGAAATGCAGTCAGCTTTGCTTGGAAATTGCCTTTTCAACCCAAATTGACAACTTTCCTACTCTCCCCACTTGAGGTTCTCATCTTCTTCTACAAAATGTCATCCTTGTTCAACTCTTTTTGAAAATTAAGAGTAAGGTCTCAATAGTAGGTAACAAAACACTTAATCATCTACAATGGAAGGTTCAACTAGACAAATGTTCTCAATATTTGCAATAGTATATTACTTCATAGAAAGAGGCAAGTCTGATATAAGACATCACTGCCTACTTATCCAACAATATCAAATGTATCACACATAAGTGGTTCTAGCCTCTTCCTTTACCATATAATATTTATTTGCTTAAATATAGTCATACCTTTCCCCCATCTTGGAACTCATGCTCTACTATCTACTTATCATGTGTTACTATGTACTTGTGAACATTTCAACCTCTCTTGCACTTGCAAGTGTATTTTCCTTATCTTTATCTTTTCAATGAAGCTTCACTGATTTTCAAAACCACCTTTCATTATCTATTTCGGGATGTCAAGTTGCTACATTAGAAGGACTAACCAATAAGTAACCAAAACAATGCCTCAAACAAAGATCTATATTCAAAGAAATGAATCACCATATTGTAAGAATGTTTGATATACACCAAATTTCATCCCATATCTTCGGATGCTTCCTTGTATACACCATCACAAGTTGCACCCATACTCTATCAATACACCCCTTCACCCTTGTATCACTACCCTGCCACAACATGGTTTGAAACTTACCTATGAACCTTGTATCCTTGTTTGAAAAGATAGAATTAGGCATATTGGCATGTCCCCTTTTCATGATTAGATCCATGAAGAAGACCTCTAGCCTATTCCCATTTCCTATAGGCTAAAGGATAGAGCAATGGAAATAAAAATAATAACTTTTTATGTGGCCCAATCACTTTAGTTTAGTTTACACTTTTATAAAAATGTAATGTCCCCATTTTTGGTCACTTCAGTATTATAGTTGGCTTTAGCTTTCTCGATGACCGTCAGCTTTGTCTAAGAGGATGATTGATGTTGGCAATGCCACTTTCCGAAGTGAATTCCGACATTTGGTGGGTTCTCGAAGATTCTTGGAGAGAGTGTCTATTTATAATAAGTCATCCGATTGGGCCCAATTTTCATTATTCATCATTTGTATCATTCCAATGCAATCAAATTTTAACTCTGATACTTTTCGACAATTTCTGCAACTCGGGTATATTATTGTCTTTAATTTAATTATTTTACTAAGGTTGCTTTATTTTGTTAAAATAATTTAATGGGCACCTTAGTATAATAGCTCGTCAAAAAGAGGATGAAAAGTTATAAATCATGGATGCATATTGTTGGGACCTTGCATATCAAATATTATCATTATTTTGATAAAAGGGTCTTCTAGAGCAAAATAGAGCTTTTAATTAAAAAGTTGTTTTTTAAATTAAACCTTCCAAAAAGTTTGGCGGGAAAAGTATATAAGGAGGTTTTGTGAGCTCATTTGCATTATACAAATTGCTTTATTTCCTCTTGTGAAACCCTTGTGGTTATATGGGATTGAACCTAGTTCATCTCTGCCTTCTTGAGGATGAAAACCCTTCTGGAGAAGATTAGCCTTGATGGTGAAAGATCCTCCCTGGTTAATACTGTGTGATTCATTTAGAGTCACAGTCTGTCCAGGAAAGGTTTGTTGGTAGATTTACTTCAAAATCTACGCTTGTGTTGAATGTTGAAGGTTTGGAGCAATTTCATACAAAGATTGTCTGTGTGCTGAATGTTGCTGATTAGAGGGTTTGATGGTAAAATTCCCTTTATAATGAGATTTGTGCCAAATATTATATTTGTTAGTACAGATTGGAAGATTTATAAGTGTGTTTACAATAGCAGATTGGGATTGCAACGTTGCGATTGCTGAGGTTTAAAAGGATGGAACGCAGCTGTAAGGCTTTATTTTGAGTGGAATACAACACTACAGATGCCAAGAACTTAATGTTGAAAAAAGAGTTGATGTCACAGCAGTAAGCTTTGCTGTTAGGGACAGTTTTCAAACAGTTTGGAGTGAACCTCAGGCAAATTTATGAGTATAATCAGCTACAAGTTAAATTTTGGCATGCTACAGTTGCAAGCTTTGTATGACAGCAGTCACCATTGTAGAAGTTATGTCATTTTGAAGCAATAATTTGATACACAATTGTAATCTCTCTACAATACATCCAACAAAGACTCTCAGGTTAGATTGATATGCTCTCTATATTGTAACCTCATTCTTATGACAGCTGAGTGTATTGTTGCTGAATATTTATTCATGCAAAGTGTTTGTTGAAATGTCTATGATATCCCTATGCATTGTAGATTTACTTGTTGAACCAAAACACATTGAAAATACACTGAACTTCGATTAAATACAAAGTGTTGGTTTTTGAAAAAAATCGGTTTCAAATTGGGGGTGGTCATTACAAAAGGGGACCTTTCAATGTAATTTAATAGTACTTTTTAATACTTGTTGGAGGGAAAAGAAAAATAAATAAAACTAAAATAAAATAGAGGGCCCAAAATAGCCACCTATAAAAGAGAAGTCAAGGCTCACATGAAATCATCATATTATATCATATCCAATTTTTTTGTTAAATTATTCCTTCCATTCTGGAAATTGAAGCATTCAAGGACGAAAACCGTTGGTGTTGACGATCTAATGATTTAACCATCATGGTTTTCCATAACGTGATTTGGAAATGAAAACCGACATATCCCTAGAGACTATTATACTCAAGGATTACGTTTGGTCTTCTTGATTGTGGTTGTTTGATTCATATTTGCAAGTAAAATGTACTACATCATCAAATCAGCATTTTTGGCCAAGTTTTCAAATTTACATGTTGATACAAGGTCGCTACAATAATTTATTGAAGATTTCAGCTTTTGGAAGGTTAAAAGGATTTATATTTTCTATTTGTGGATATTCCAGCCCTTGACCAGCTTCTTGTTGAAGTTTTCAACTATTGTTGACATCATTTTTAACCCTCCAAGTGGCTGCACCAATAATTTTGTGAATGTTTACAGCCAAAACACTCACCCTTGCTGTTATGCCAAGGGTTTAGAGTAGATGCTTTCTGTTGTAAGTCAAATTAGTCCTAGTGTTTGCTCTGTTTTGGAGAGTTTCGGAGTTTTTAGCATTGGTCAAGGAGTTTTCAACCATCGAACATTGTTCCAATAGCCGCCACACCATATGGAAGTGAAAGATCCAATACCAATTCTACCCTGAATTTTTCAGTTTTGCCCTCTTGCCATAATGTCAAACAGTTGTCTTGCATGGTCTGATTTGGTTTTGCTGATTGTTTGTTTGAATTTCATTGCTTGTTTGTTCATTGCAAAATCATAGAGGAAAGCATACAAATGAAGAGAACTATTGCATAAGTGGAAGACAACAATTGCAACTAAAGAGAACCCCTTTTTTTTTCAACTATATCAGATCTGATTACAAGTTTCAGAGGTTTGATATACATTATATCAGACTGTAACAACAGTCTAAAACCCTTATATAATGCAATATTTGACTACCCAAAATGATAAACACATACCTGGATGTATAGCTCCAATTGTAGCTTGATTATTGAAGTCAAAATCATGAATCACTTTGCTGTTACAACTTCAAACGGTATGGCTGAATATGATGACGAAATAAGTGTTGTAGAGGATCACCAATAGGCTAGAAATAATGATGAAAATCAAGAACATCAACCTTTTACCAAACACTAGGTGCCTCCCAAAATACCTAACAAGCAGCCTTGATCAAAACTCCACGAATAAGGTACCAAATCGAAGATAAAATGTTGTCGTGGAAGAATATGCAATAAAAATCAAATATCCATGTGCCTTAGCTGCCATAAACTATCAAAATCTGCAATTATTTTTTTGATAACTCCCTGCTGCAATCAATTCTAAATGCAGATTAACCTGTAATGAAGTCCAATGATGCCTAAATGGAAACCCAAAGTAGATTTCCCTGTTCTGTGAACTGGGTTTTCGTCCAATCCACTATCCTCCAAGGGATTTCGTCCTTAGAACACCTATATGCTGCTGAAACCCTCTTCCAAGAGCTCAAACCTGCAATTGCTTTTGTAAAAATGAGAATAGAACGCTCAAAAAGGAGCCCAACACATTGATTTATAACCTCTCATGGACTTTTTTAATAAAAGTCGATAAAATAATTTTCTTGAAGATCTTTCCTCATCCGAAGAAAAAGGCCACTTTTTAAAAACAACCTGAGTTGCTAGGATGGGGCACTTTTCACTATTCACCTTATGATTTTCAATTGCTATTCACCTTTAACTATTCCATTAAAGCAAACCTTAATATTTTCACTTTAACCATGGATTCATCAACTGAACTCCAAATTGAAAAAGCTCATAAGGCTCCCAACCAGACTCCACAGCCCTCAGTTGAGTCCCCTAACCATTCTGCTGACCTACGGTAACCCTAATAGTATGCCAACCTCCACTATAAACTGAGCTATCTAAGGAAGGGACATTAAAGGGAGCCACCTTTCAATGCCAGCACCAGCCATACAGAAGTTATTTGCTCAAATCTACATTTATTATGGTCTTATTTCACATTCTTCAAACTTCCATACATTTCACATTCTTCAAACTGCCTACATTGCACCCTTGTTGAAATTCAATGATTGAGTCACCATAAAACCACATGGAGTTGGATCTCCTCATTTGTAAGTGGAATTACATCATTTTGTGTCAATATTTGACTTTATCATAAATCATTTTAATACTTGGACATTGTTGCTGGCTATTAATAGCCATTGCCACTGTTATATCCTTTTATTTATGTTGTACCTATTGGAAAATTTGTTGTCATTGATGTCAAAGATAATCTGATCTGTCACAAAGAACTAGTGCTGATGCAAATTATCTTATTGTTTTAATGCTAATGAGACGACCCATTTTGGCGCCCAAGTTGGGTTTAAATAATCCAGAAATATTAAGTTAAAATTTTCCTTTGCATAGGGCCCACCCACTCATAGTTGTGCCCAAAAGGAGAATTAACAAAAAAGAACAGAGCAATTTACATTTATTTATTTAGAGGTCGACCCCCTAAATGGAGTGCCTAATTTTGTGAGGAAGAGTCACTTTGAAGTGGTATAAAAAGGGTGGATCATCTTACTTTATCAATCATTGCATCTATTCAAGAAGTCGCCTCTTTTCATAGAGATATGATATGGTATAAACAAAGATGGGATGGAAGCAAGGAATGCCAAAAATTGACGAATATCTTTCTATAGATGAGCAGATCTGAAGCAATTAAAATCAGACTTTAAGAGCAGATTTAAAAGATGTTTATGAGCAGATCTAAAGGTGATTTGTAGCAGAAATAGAGCTGACCTTCAAGCTAATTTAGAGCAAATTTTTAAGGCAGATTTATATCAGATCCTCAAGGTGATTTATAGCAGATTTAAGGCAGATTTGTGAAGAATATTGAAGCAGCAATATACAAGAAGGAAAACATAATATTCATTTGGAGGTTGTTGCCTCCTAATTCAAGAGATTGGGAGGTTGGTGCCTTTCATTAAAAGAGATTGGTGTCTCTTGCTGGGTTGGTGCTCAGTGGTGGGGATTGCTGTCTCTAGTGGGTTGGTGCCTACGAAGTTTGTAAGAGAAGTTGAATATAAGCAATATTTTTACGTGGTTTTTTCCGAAAGGGTTTTGACGAAAAATCTTGTGTTCCTGTGTTGCATAATTGTTAGATCTTTATTGCTATGATTGTTAAGTTTTGAAAAAGTAACCCCCCCTCAGTACCTTGTCAATCATGGAAGATTTATACTGATGCAATATTACTTCTAACAAATGTTCCACAAGGGCGTTCTCCCCAGCCCCAAAATCTCCACTTCCAAGATGTAAGGAGTTGGAGGGGGCATTCCCCAAAATTTAAATTACTCTACAAAGGGGAAGATAAAGATGTAGATTGCATTTGGTTGTTTTTTGCCATATCAATATGTAAATAGTTATAATGCTGTTCTATATTTATTATTTATAATTTTGTTGTATTATCGGTATGTGTGTATATTGCCTAAAACTGGCTCAATTTTCTTGTCAAACATATTTATTTAAAATGTTGGTGAGAAGGTCCAAGCTATGTGGCGGCTTTCTATTTGAGAATGGCTAAAGTTTGTATGGCAGTCAAGCTGAGTTCAAAGAGTTTTAATTTGGACATTCTGCATACATTGTTGGATTCTTACTTAGTCCTTGCTCTCGGTCAGATCAAGCTTTGAGTTGTAGGATTTTAGTTTTATTGCATGCACTTCTTATTTTAAAATAATTTGATTGCTAGCAGACTGCTGGCTCCTATAGAAGCAATATATCAATATAACTATTTGTTGAAAAGACAAATATGCATGAATGTGCCTTTGCTTGATTAGTTCGATCTCATAATTAGTTGACACATTACTTTAAATTGGTAAATATAACCTGGCAACATGCATATGAGTGGGTCCAAGGCCACTTTAATTTACCATGACATCCACAATTCTTCACTTGTCATCATAAGAGATGGATGGGTTTCACTTGATGCCTGGCTACTTGTGCCCCCTTTTGCCTAACACATGGATAATAAAATACCACGCCTACCTCTATTCCTTCCCAAATATTATTTGGGGAGAGGTGGTCACATGAGGAGATAATGATTTTGTTTCTAGAACTCATCAGGTGTCATCTTATCCAGAAGGGCAAAGCAAAGAAGTGATTGGATTGAGCTGGATTAATATTCAAATAAAGAAAAAATTATTATTTTAGTTTTTAATCCAACCCACCCCAAAATGGCCCATTCTCTTTCTTCCATTTTAAATATACAATCAGGGAAGTTAGTTTTACTAGCTTTTACATTGGCGATTGCCAATTTCTATGTTGGCACATTATTTGGAACAAACTAGGTTATCTAAAAGCAAGATCCCTAGATCTCATATGGTATGATATTTTAAAAGCTTATTGAATTTAATGATCTATGACTGCTCATTATCCCTTAGTCAGCTTCTTTCTAAAGCTTTCAGTCTTTATGTAGAAATCAAAATTCATTGTTAACATTCAAGCTTATAGAAGCTTTGTCTCTATCTTGGCATTCCCTCGGCATTTTCATGAGCATGATTGAAGCTGTCATAGATGTAAATAATGACAGACTGGAATTTCTGCAGCTGCTTGTGCCCATTCGTGTGTCCTTCTGTAGATATTATGGAAATATATATCTTGACATTCTTACATAGCTGAATGAGCATTGAAAAGAACAGAAAAATGGGGATAAGGTCACAAAAATGAGGCAACAAGATAGACTATTTAGGCCAATCCAGTGAGTTCATCTCAGCACCACTACCGTGTCTCTAACTTGATGTTACTAAAAATATTGGGCTAGTGATGAACTAGGAGTGTCTTTTTTTCAACTTCTTGTTCTGGACAGAATTATAATGGACTTAGTTGCAGGAAGAACTACTCACATGTCTTTAAGTTTCTTACAAAACACTTTTCTGGTTTTGTTCATTGCTCTTTCCCCTGTGAGTTTTCCTTTCTACTTTCAACTGAAACAAACATTACAGATCTTCGTTCATTTTCAATCATGGAACGTTCATTAGTTGTAGAATCAAGTTATGACGAGGCTATTTTGGCTGCTAGTGGGAAGCATCAACATCAAAACTCTACTTCATCTAGAGTGTCGTCACAAACTTGGAAAGTCTTACGTAATGCTACATGATGTTCACTTGTTTGATTTTTCATTTGGAAGACAAGTTCTTCTTTTGGGAGAGGGAAGATGTAGTCAACATACAATGCCTTTATTATGTTTTGTTAATATAGTTGTATCCAGCAATGCCTTAATTGTTTGTCGACTTTCACGTAGTTATAGGAGTCAGAGGATATACAGTTGTGTTCTTATAACTTCATGTGCAAATAAAGATAATACTTTTACTCCTTTGTCTGGCATGCATTGTTATTTCTATAATTAATTTGTAATGTCCCCGATTTCCGACTAGCCACCATGAACATTAATTTGATTAATTAAATATTAATTTGTCTTGAATTAATAATTTGGACATTTATATTTAATTAATTAATTATTTATTAAAGTGACTCAAATGAAAAATAAACTAAGTTACTGGTACGCCCAAATATGGCCTCGGGTACAATATGGTACGAAACGGAAACGAGAAACAGTACGGAAACAGTTCAGATACGTCTAGGATACGGTTTTTTGACTGTGGAAATGACCAAGAAACAGAAATGAGAATGTGGGTATGACATTTCATACCTGGTTCGAACCCAGACCAAATCCATGCCTTCAAACGCCCAAGCCGCGCGTTTTTCAATATTTTTTTTATTTTAGCTACTGAGTCACTAATGAGAACAGGTCCAACAAACAAATTTAGTTGCCAGAAAAACGGTCTCATGTATGACAAAACAACAAAATCGAACCTCTTGTAGGAAGTTAAATCCATAGAAGCAAATATCTTTCTCTCGAACATCTCAGCAAACCAAAAGAGAGATATTTTCAATTTCTCAAAATAATATAAAATGATTATTGTTTTTTCGATTTAAAGCCCTCCTAATTGCATAGAGAGTGAGAGAGAGAAAGGTAAGGAGAGTGTCAACATTAATTTTGCTATATGAATTTTTCTCATTAATTTTGTGATCGCTATTTACAGTGCACACTGCATAGCATGTTACTATGAAGTTCGTCATCAAAGTTCAATCCCTCAAAATCAATCACAAACTACAAAATACAAATGTCATGCTACAATAATGCTACAAAGTAACAAACTACAAAGAAACACAAAGCAAATTGAGCCAATGAGGCTATAGTTACCATAATTTGACATTTCCTTGCATTCTATGACATCTATTTTTCCCTTGATAGTGATTGTAAAAAAGTCAAAAAAGACATTGTTATGGCTGATTGTAAACACTTGACATTTTTATGTTTGAACTTTAATTTATAATTTTATATCATAACATTTGAGTATCAATAATATTTTAATATTTGACTATGAAAGTGGTGGTGTATTTTTGCTATGTTATTTGACTATTAATATCGTGGTGTATTTTGAACTTAATTACTACTGTAAATATGTATATATTTCTGATTTTTATATGATTTTTATATGATTTTTATATGGTTTTGTATTAACATACCCAAACCCCAAAAAAACAATTGACCGAATCCGCGTAACGGAATCTCGTACTTGTACCCGAACCCAAAAACGAACCGGTAACTTAGAAAATAAATATTATAGAGTCACTTTATTAAACAAAATGGAATCTTCTAGAAGTTTGAGAGCGAAGCCTTTAAAAAGAGTTGAGAACAAGTCATTTGGGCATCATTTGGAAATTTTATTATTGGGAGAAATTTTGGAGAGCGGAACTCTTCAGGAGCTTGAGGATGAAAACCCTCAGGTTTGAAGGATTGGACAAAAACCCAAATCCTTCTATAGGCGGATTCAAATCGGGATTCGCAGTTGAGCATCAATTATGGTTGAGAGATTTCCATAGATTTGTGAAGTTTCCTCTGAAATCAAATTTTAGGGATAGAAATTGGAATATTTACAGATAAGAGTTTGCAGGTGATATCTATTCTATATTCAAAGTTATATTATCTTGTTCTCAGTTGGTCGACCTTCAAAAGTATTTAATTCGTGGAGCTGATTTTTTTCAGACAAGAACTGTAGCCCTTATACTCATCGCAGACCCTTAACTCTAAATCAATTTATTCATCAGTGATATTCATTTTGAGGAGCGATTATATTATTTGAGAGTCGTGGCTTTATTTCTATCGCAGTCCTACTAAATTTTCTTCTAAGAAAGGTTTGATACATACACATGTTATATGAGCAGCAAAAAAAATGAATGCCGTGTGAAGGAAAACCATTGGGCAGGTCAAACAAAAGGAATGTGAGCTTTCCCATATGTATTAGTCACCATTTCTCTATAACCAGTGGGACTTTGTGAAAAGCTACATTGGAGTTTGGGGAATGTAAGGGTGACGTATAGTTTGGAAAGGGAGTGTTGGTCAAAGAAATAGATACAGGTTATAATACTTCCTCCCTTGCCATCAGTTATCCCACATGGACCTTTGACTGCTTCAGCCGCTTTAATAAGGCACCGCTTTCATTGTTGGGTCTGGATCACATGCACAGGTGCTTCTTTGAACAGTCCGGCTATATATCTTGAGCAGAAATCGTGGTGTGATACCTTCAGGTCATATACAATATCTTGTATTCAGATCATAGTTACGAGACTCAGACTCGGCGAGGGTGACTTGACTCGAGTACTAGGCGACTCAGGACTCAGACTTGGCGCAGACTCGACAAAATGAAAAAAACTTGAGAAAACCCTAGAAATTTAGAGATTTTTAAGGATTTAAAACTTGTTTCAAGCACCCTTTATTGAATACAACACAAATAAAAGCAAATTTAATCACATGCACAAGTATACAATGATCACATAAGTATAAAGTACACAAATTGTAGTTGCGTTGCTGAAGGAAATAGCATACTAAGATATATAAAATTAGTCAAATGTATACAAAACTCATGGAATATGAAATCCATGACATTAAATGTTCCAAACAAATATGAAATATCAAAACAATAACTACAAGTCTATGGCTCAAAGGAGTTTGCATCCTTCCAACGAAGGCATCTAAGGTGGGTCCTAGATGATGTAGCAACTACAACCATAGTCTTTGCTTGTGACTCCATGCCACCCTCACCAACATTAGTTGTGGATGTGTTTGCTCATGCTTTAGACTCCTCCTCTGCCATGGCTATAACCTCAGCCTCTCTATTTCCCGGTCAACCCAATCAAGGTCCTCGTCACTAACACAAGTATACATCAGTCATATAAGTATAAACACAAATTGTAGTTGAGTTGCCCAAGGAAATAGCACACTTAGATATATAGTCAAAGACTCAAATGTATACAAAAATCATCGAATATGAAATTCATGACATCAAATGTTCCAAACAAATATGAAATATCAAAAGATTCAAAACAATAACTACAAGTCTATGGCTCAAAGGAGCCTGCATCCTTCCTACGAATGTGTCTAAGATAGGTCATGGATGATGCAGTAGCCATAATATCAAGTATTAGGGAAATTGCCCTAGTGGGGTTGAGGGGCAGTGCCCTTTCTGGGGGTGTAGGCATAGTGCCTCTAGTGGGGTCGAGGGGCAGCGCCCCTCACGGGGGTCTAGGGGTAGCACCCCCAGCAGGGTCAAGAGCAATGCCCATTGCGGGGGTCTAGGTGCAGCGCCCCCAATGGGGTCAAGGGGCAGCACCCCTTGCGGGGGTCTGGGGGCAGTGCCCCCAGCGGGGTCAAGAGGCAATTTCCCTTGTAGGGGTCTGGGGGCAGCGCCCCTAGCAGGGTCAAGGGGCAGCGCCCCTTGCAAGGGTCTGGGGGCAGCACCCCCAGTGGGGTGAAGGGGCAACGCCCCTTGCAGGGGTCTAGGGGCAGCACCCCCCAACGGGGTTGAGGGGCAGCCCCCGCCACCAAGCCCAAATTAAGACCTCCAAAACCATACAAACCTTCATGGCGTACATCATTTTGCATTCACAATAAGTAAGAAAAAAAACAAGTTTTAACTTTAAATTTCAAGTAATTTTTTGTACTTTTCAAACCCTGCCTGTTGCCGAGTCTTGCTAACAAGACTCTCCTGGACTCGGCGAGTCCAGCCAAGACTCGGCCGAGTCAAAGTCCAAGTCTGAGCCCCCAGGACTCAGCCAGGGTGACTCGACTCGGGACTCGTCAAGTCTTGGCAAGTCCTAGCGAGTCTCGTTACAATGATTAAGATTCATTAATTGTGCTAAATGTTATTAAATGTTATCAACCGGAAGGATTTATGCCAGCAAATTACAACAATGACCATAAAGCTATTTTGTAATCGATATTTGGAGACTGGACATATAATATCGATATTCAATTCAATCTGCAATCATCCCCTGTATAAGGTCAGAAACTATAATTCTTCTTCTTACTGAAATATGTTATTTGTATGAAGGAAATGCTTGCAGATTTAGTAAATTTATGAATGGTTTATCAGCTATTTCCATTATATCTTGCATGAATACTCTTGTTACTGTCAAAATATTGAATCATTAGACCTGGAAACAAAATTTTAAACTCAGAACAACAAGCTGGTAAATGTTTGACGAAATGCCTGGACATTTGCATCCATAAAATTGAAGAATTTTCTATACCAAAACTGCCTGGGAACGTTACATAATTCAAGTATTAATTTTATCTGATAGAAAAGCAAACAATACTATCATAACACTTGCAATTGCTCTACAATTCACTCATATCCATCTGCTTTCTGCAACTCTCTATGCACCCAACGAAGGGGAACTGATTGAAAGAATGAAAGAAACTACTTAATGATGACCTCTAAGGATGTATTTATACATTTACATCAAATTAGTTTGAAATCAAGAAGCTCAAAATCCAAAGAACTACAATAGACATTGTCTAGAATTATTAGTATTCTTGTTAGTTTCTCCATGACAATTTACAGTACACACAAAGGGAAAACCAACACCTAGGGGTAAACTGCCTTCTCATATGCAAACTTTCCACGATCCCTGAAACCATCATGAACTTGCATCTAGGAAATTTTAACAAAATTGCACCCTGTTTCTATCTTTTCAAGGACCTGCTTCACAGTTATGTTTGATTCCAAAATGTCCAAATTATCGAAAAAATTTGCAACCTTTGCAGGCCCTTGTACAACTTTCATATTTTAATTTTTTCTTGATCGAAATTCACGGTTTTTATAGTGTTACAAAGCATTACATGTTACATACGTAGTTAGACTTGTTAATGAGAATAGTGGCTTAGCTTCCTAAGTTTACTAACCTTTATGACTCAAATCAGACAACGTCAAGAGGCAAAGAAATACAATACCAAATGTATTCGTCAATTGAAGGAAGTCAGTGAAACTTCTTGAAGTAGGATGAGATGAAGTGCATTCATTTAGTGGCATGAAAAGAAGTTCATAGGCCAAAATGTGGGGAGCTAGCATCAAACAAATTGATATCATGAACCAACCTCTACAAAGAGAATTTGGAATAAAGTGTTAAGGCATAAATATTTGAATGACATACGACCTAACAGGATTTTTCAGGTTATTAATAGCCCGAAGGGGAATAAGTAACTGGATGGCACACATCCTTCCAGGATTTTGCAAGTTAACAACAGTCGAAAGGAGTCCACTTTGTGTAATTTGCTCTACTCAAGCCAAGATGTAATCTGAAAATAGCTGGCATGGGATAGTAAGAAATGCTTAAAAGGCATTTCCATGAATGAATTGTGGTACAGTATAGAATTGCAGCTGGTATCTTATGAAACCACAACTTCAAACATCACTTAAGTGAAAGAATGGGTGTAAAGGTTAAATATATTGGATTAAAAAAAAAAAGGACAGTGCAAAAGAGACTGGACAAGCTTCAGCTTTGAAAATGAAGACTAGAGAAGGGAATGGAGTGACATCAAGAGGATACTTGCCCATAGGGGAATTTCTACCTTTCTTGTGACAGCAAGCACATTTGGCAAAGGGGTAAGGATAGTGCAAGTGATTATTCCAGTCCAGAAATGATATAAGTTTTATTAAATTATAAGTAAACAAAGAATACCAAAAATGGTATTCAATAACAAGGTATAGTCTCCAGAATCAGTGAAAAATAAAAAATTAAATATAAAATACTCACTTTTGAGGAATCCCCAAATGTAACATCAAGAAGCACAAATCCAACTAGATCCAGAGCTGAATACATAGCCTGCTGCAGCCATTCAATCTCTTTGGGACTCACAAGGCGATTTGTGTATAATTCCTGGAAAAATAAATCAGAAAATATAGAAAGTTGATTGTATTTACTTAAAATAACTTTTGTAGAGTAATGACACTAACAACAGAAAAAAACTGGAAATCATCTGAGCTCACCTCCAAGTACTCTGCTCTTACACATAGAACATGAAGAATGATATCATGGATGGTAGTATCAAATAATAGTGTTTCCATCAACATATGCTTCAGCTGAATTGGATGTTTATCCAACCTATTAACAATGCAGGCATGCATAAGTTGAAACACCTGTAAACAAAAACAAAGAAATGCTTTACAATCATGAACATAAGAAGGTTCATGCTTCTTTAAAATCAATTTAGAATATACTGGAACTATCCTCTTTGAGTACTAATGCACTTTAATGCACATTTAGAATCATCTTCATATATATATAATTTTCTCTCCAGTAAAGAAGCCTTTCATACTAGTTCTCATTTATACACTACATCTCTCACTTTGAATTGTTCAGAAGATTCTACCAAAGCTCAGTTTGTTGGCCGATTCAGCAACTTTTCATGGAAAAGGATCTCACCGGCCTCCAAAAAGAATAGCATAAAAACTCAAATCACTCGGAAAAGAAATTTTGTCGTAAATAAAAAAGGTAGCTACAAGTACAACTTTTGTAGCACTTGACATAAATGTGATAACCAAAACTACTTTTAATGGTAAGTCAATAAAGAATTGCTTGATATTTTTCAATGTCACTAAAACAAATACAGTTGTAATTGTAAGACATTATCTACCTGACAAAAAAATGGTTTGCAAAAAGAAAATAAGCATATGCCAATGTAAGAACCCTCTCCAAGCGGATTCTAACCAAAACCAATTTTCTGCCTTTGCTGGGAATGTATGCTCTCTCAAATTTGAGTTTCGATCTTTGTTTTCAGAAAATAGTTTCAAGATTTTATGCTAATATATTCAAGTAATGCATGAACATATACAAAATGCAAAGCATAGATATAAACAATGAGGACGCTACAACCTTAAAACCACTTGTAATGGTTTGAGCAAATACAATATATTAAAATCAGGTTATTTTGTCATATGCCCAACATTACACATACCCAAATATAAGAAGTTTGAACGCTGGTCTGAAACTCTTTATACCAGCATATTCTGGAAATGATGATTTGTTACAGCAACCTGGGTTAATGAATGACTGGCAGCGATTTCTGAACTTTCCCAACATATAATGCTTACAGCTGAAACCCAAAGTCTAGGCGCCTTCAACAAGAATGCTATAGACCCTTTTAGCTAGGCGTTTTACCTCAGATTCTTCACACGTCCTCGAAAGTTGAAGACAATACACATGCTGTTCTTATGCGTTTGGCTCCAGGACTTATGCGTCCAGCATAAGGGTAGTGTGCAGCCTTTATAAGTTCCCACGTGCTGCACTTACAAACCTCAACAAACTGATAACCAAGCTCAACAATGATTCCTTCAATGTCTTTCAATCTGCAACTATTATTCATTGAAACCCTTGAATAATCTTGTGTAAATTCCACTATCATGCAAAATACTGTAGCAAACACTATTCTTGTGTACTGTAGCGTTTACTGTAGCGAAGGTACTGTAGCAGCAATAAACACCTTCAATCTGCTCAAGAAACTTGAATAAAATTTCACCAATATGCTCTGTTTTGACCTCTAAATGAAGCCAAATCTCATCAGCAATCTTCAGCTGATATAACACAACCTCAGATAGCTGGAATCAATGAGACTTTTCGTTCCCAATAATCAACAATGGCTCAAACCCTAGCTGGTTCCTTCTCCAAGCAAGAACTTCAAAAAAGTTTTTAATCTTCAAGAATGAGAATCCATTTACTTTTTGAAACCTTATATAGCCTCCTCAAGGAGGTCGATCCCTTCTAGTGGCTTCTAAAATGCATTTAATATCATTTAAAATAATATAACTTGTGTGCACATTGACTTTATTAAATACTTTAATATTTAGCCTCCAACATATAATTCATTAATGCACTTTTAAGTCACTTAAATGAGGGTCATGGCCCCATTGAGCATAAAGTGACTTTTTAAACTTTATATTATAAATTTATATTACTTTATTATCATTAAAAAGACTTTAATCATAATAACTACATAAATACCCATTATTTGACCAAGCCAACTAAGCAAGGAGATTGACACTGCGAACCCATCACGTTCAGGTGCCTTACTAAATAAAACAATACTGACTCCACTGAAATGGTGACTTACTATAAATAGTAAGTGTGAAGAACTGAGTCAAACAAAGGCCAATCCTGAATCCAAATTCACTCTGAAGAAGAAAACACACCCTGATGACTGCCAAGAAGGACCCTCTAAACATCAGTGTTAGCCTACGAGGGCCAAATGATAGGCCAATCCTCAACCAACCGATGCTCGTGAAAATGGGGACATTACAGCCAAGGTATGATGCTTGCATGCTTATCTTTAATATTTTGTACCAAAACCTCAAAATTTATTATCTATCAAAGCACAAAGCCAAATCTACTGTTTTAGGATAAGGAAAGCTGATTAAATAAACAAATCCAATAAAGTTTTGAAACACACATTCAGAAAGCTACCAAAAGAGTATCCTATTAAGTACGGGTGTCCAGACCGAATGATTGACCTTAGATATGTTCTTTAAAGCACAAGGAGACAATTTGTGACATGAAGTCTGACACAAAATTTGCCATAATCTTTCCAAGTAGCTGTTATCTTCAACTTATGATAATATTACCCTTTTTACCTATTTGACTGCAGTCTTAGACTCTTACCAATAAATCGGGATGCTTCCTGCAGTCATGATCCATGTTCAAAAAACTGGTGAGAATGTCATGTAGAAACCCCTGTTTCCGCTAACTTATGAAACTGTGTGTTTTTTATTGTTTTTGTGTATTTTGGTTTTTTTTGAGTTTTTTGCATGAATAATGAGAGTTGCGATTTTGCAAGAATTTAATAATAAATTCAAATAAAATACTACAATGCCAATATTGATGGAAAATGCGAGATCTAATGATGACAAATCATTTATTGATCCTCTGGACTTATTACAGTAGAGATCTGACAACATGCAAGTTAAAAAGAGACAACATGATTGCAATAAGAAAACCTGACTTGCTGATTACAGGCGCATGAAATAGAGAACTAGTACGGCTTTCAACATAGTCCTTTCCTCCTCTGCTAGATGATCAAAGATGAATCCCTAGGTATTGGCACCCCACTTGATGAAACCAGATGGTCAAGAAAGAAGGCGATTTGCCTTAGACTGAAAAGTACGGCCTCTTTGAGATGGTGCGGCCTGCAGCAACAGTTGTACGGCTTTGAAACAGCAGCAAGCTAATAAATAAAAGTACGGCCTTTCTTGAAGTCTCCAGATCTAAATGAAATAGGCGCATTAACTGAAGAATCCCTGCTGGATGAATCTCACACTGAAAACCCTGAAGATAAATACTCTGTGAATGTTCTGTGATAACTTCTGAATGAAGATATCTCTCTGAAAGCAATAGATCAGCTGATATCTCACAGCCTCTGAACTGCAACACTGAAGATGGCTCGTTCTCCAATGCCTGTAGACAACTGAAACCCTTGGCTTCGTTCTCCGGAAGAAGACTTGATCAAAAATTCGATATTCAACATAATGAGCTCAAATCCCAATGCAAAACCCTTATATCATCAAAAGTTCGACTTTTCTCACAAAGGCATCATTTAAATAAATTTGAACTTTTCTCTTTTAATTTTTCAATAGTTTTCAAAGCACTTTTAATTATAAAATATAATTAAAAAGTGGCCCCCTTCAATGTTGGTCGACCCCTTCAGCAAATCACTTAAGTTATAATATTAAAATATTATAACTTTATAATATAAGCTCCGACAATTAATATTTAATTAATCAATTAAAATATTAATATCTCCTTCAAAATATATCCGATTCACGAATCATCTGAAGCTGGTGAATAAGTGACTGATTCTGCACATGACCACAACCATACTGCTAAAAATAGCAGGGGTGCTTCGCTGAGTGCCAAATACTGCTAAAAATAGCAATTCAAGCAAATGGTGTCTGAAAGAGCCCGAATGAAAGCCAACTGGTAAAACTCTGACAACCGAAGCCAAGCCAAGCTCCATCAAGACCCTCTATCCATCCTATCAGCCTACGAGGGTCGCATAATAGGCTAATCATAAGCTCTGAGAGATGTCAACTGGAAGGGGACATGACATGTCATTTGCGCAAGTGGAAATTGAAGTGGAAGGAAGCCTTCTCCAAAATAATAGGCATTTATTTATCTTGACAGACAGTATATATATAAAACTCAATTGTAGAGATTATTGGTTAGATTACAGAAGACAGAGAATATAAACAGAAAAAAGCAGAAAGTACAATACACATACCACAAATTTTATTCCTTTCAAAATAAACAAGGATGTCAAAAGAGATAACACCATAAGAGTGGACAAAGATGTAGAATGAATCATTTCCCAAGCTTCTACCATAAACTTAAACTATATTATCCTCCTCCTACGTTTTTAGTGCTATAAACTGCATTCTCAATTTAGTAGAATGTAGTCTGTAGATCAACCCTCTATGTTTTCAAATTTTCAATTAGCACTCCTTCCAACAAACAATCTATTTCAGTAACCATCTTTTAATTCATAAAAGTAGACAGATGTTCAATACATCACTCCGAAGATTGTACCATAATCTTGAAAATATTAGTTAGCAAAGTACGAATATCTACAAAATTAAACATTGAGTGCTAGGATTATTAGTTTGATATTAACTTCATTCTGCATGTTTGGTGTTATACATTACATTCTCAATTTACTAGAATGTAGCCTGCGGATCAACACTCTTTATTTTTAAATTTTAAATTAGCATTCCCTCCAACAGACAATTTATTTCAATAACTGGCTTTCATCTTCATAATTGTCTTTATGCATAGTCCAAGGATCCATTCCTATTTATGAAATATTTCATGAGGACTTGAATGCTTCTTGTTAGCATTTTAAATTGTCCTTTTCAGAGAACACAAAACAGAACAGTATGTAAAGTAAAACCTTTCTTCAAATTAAAAGGGGAAGCTCCCTTGTGAAGGAAAAACTTGAAGAAAAACTCTAGAACACTAAACTATAAGCAAATTCTACAGCTTTTTACAATATGCACAAGGTTTTTCTCTAGGGTGTAAAGATGCAATGCAAACAAACCTGACCTGCCCTATCTTTGTGTTCTTAGGTATGACACGAGACTTGCAAAAGTTATTCCACAGACACAGACCAGAGATTTTTCCTTTATGATCACTGCTAGCAACCTAGCCTATGATAGCTCAAACACAAACACTCTTTATGGCTAAGAGTCTAAGACAAACACCACAAAGAGCATGCACATAATAAAGATCACTATAAATTCTCCCCTTCTAGATCTGAAATTTTCATGCAACAGCCAAGCTCCACTCCTTTGAATTTTGTTGGTAAAAATATGTTTGCCTAGATAATAGAAACCTTAAATGTCTTTTGGTTTCCAAACATCTACAAACTGAGTCAAGCTCAAACTGCAGAGATGTTCTACACAAATTATCTAAAACACACTGTCGTATCTCATGAACCCAGACCACTGTTCTTTTTTTTATGATGCAAACATGTTTTCTACCTATAACAATGGTGCCCCTAATTTCATAGCAGTTTCGGCATTTTGACATGGAACCTCTCTCATATTATCACTGTGTTAGTTGATAGATTTGTCCTTTGAAACTAAATGTAGAAAATGACTCAAGATGCCCAGAAAGAAGAACAAACAGAACTAACAGTTGGAGAAGTTGCCCTTGAATTGACAACTTTCCTCTGAATTTTAGAGGTACAGCTCCCTCTTATGATATGCAGTGAATGGAAATACAGGGTATGCTTTTCACCCAAAAGCAGAAATGGAAAACTAACACCTACCCATAACCATGAAAGTAGATGTGAAAACTTGATTTAAAAAGAAGTAATGTGAACAAATAACACAAAGTTCATCCATCCCACACTTACAAATGATATCCAAGAAAGGAAAAGACACAAGGCCACTAAAAATAGAAGAATTATTTTGAATTCAAAGTTTCAGAAATAATCACACAAAAAAATTTCATATAGTAGGATAGACACTGAAGAACAATTACAAAGATTCAAAGTTCATTTGTAATCAAAAGAAAACATTAATGAATTCAAAGATTAAAACATCTTCTTTATTCCCTTCGGTATCAAAAATGAGTTCATTGATTTTGTATCCCAGTACAAAATTGTGTGGAGAGCAGACTCCTTTCTTTTCCCTCCCCCTTTCTAATTCTTCTATCCTCCTCCTTTCTAATCTTTAAAGCCAATATATATATATATACAAAAAGATAACTGTTTGTTTTCGAAAATAACGGTCTTTGAGAGTGATTGGTATCAAGAAAGGGTTTTGGAACACAAACAGTCTCTTTACACAAAATTAGCGGTTACCATCAACAACTACAAAAGATTCCATGCAAAACAAGAGAGAATCAAATTTCTCCTGGTGGAGGAGCATTCTCCACCACTAGAAGCATTTCCATCAACAGATTGTGCAGCTCGGTGCATTCTTCTTCCTCCTCTAGAACGAAGCTTACCCTGCGATATTGGGCATAGTTGGTCTTCTCCTTCCACACAACTGTACGCAATTGAGAGATAATATCAACTTGTTCTTCTTCGGGCCAATCTAAGTCGGGTTGCATGACGGGCATAGGCTCTTCGTCCCAGGTTTCACCAGTTGCAGGAAGCCCCATTTTTTAAATGTCTGAGTTGATGGAAAAACTAAGCTTAGACATACCGCCACCTTTCTCTGTAAACGGCTTATTTAATTACGGCAGTAGATAATGATGACTTTTAACTTGCTGATAGCGTGCCACCACCTTCGTTACGCTTGTCATTTAAGAGGCTAATTAATGCATCATGGATTTTCCACCTTGAGAAAAGAGCCTTAAGATCGAGTTTGTATTTCAAAACACCCAAAAAGATGTTCTCATGATATGTCGTACAAAGAAATAAATAGGCTGGCAGTGTTTCGAAAATCGAGAAATCTACTGCAGAGTCACGAGGTCGCGAAAAGATAGAACCATTGAACCACATGTCGGGACTTTTGAGGTTTCAAAAACTTCCGACATACAGAGCACTTAAAATATTCTTGGGTGAGGTTGAGAGGAGAGATGGATCGAGCGGTCGGGTGGTTATAAAACTTTCAAACTCCGCGACATTGGTTAGAAAAATAGAGGGATCGGCGACAAAGGTTATGTATCTTGTGAGAGCTGCGACTTTGAATCATTATCAAAGGCATGGGATGGGGGACGTTTAATTTAAGGAAGAAAAATTGCATGGTTCAAAATAAGAGGGTAACACACTGCAAATGATTCCTGTACCTACTTGTCTCACTTCGAAACCTTGAAATTTGACATTTTTTTATTCTTTTTAGAAAATCTACAAATTGGGTTAGGTTAGAAACTTGCAAAGATATTCTACACAAATTATCTGAGAACCCAATTTTGTAACTCAAAAACACAAATAGTTGTGTTTTATTTTATGAAGAAAAATATATTTCCTACCTGCAATATGGCATATCCTTGTTTTGATGCCATTTTTACTCTTTTTTAAATTTTAGACCAAAATCAAGAGCTTGGGGGTCACATCAGTTTTTCAACATTTTTGACAAAAATTGCACTTTGTGACCCTCTTCACCAATTTGCCAATTTCACTTATGTAATCTTAAGACTTTGTAAACCAAACCACCTTTCCACCCTCTATACCCTTTTTCTCTTTTCACTTATGCAATTTTTCACTTTTTAGAGTCAAATCATGAAAAATTTTGCTTTCAAGCCACTTTTATCAATTTTGTCATCTAGACCAAAATCATTTTGGCATTTTCTCCACTTTTCCTAGTTTCATCATTTAGGCCAAAACCGCACTTTTTAACCTCCTTTTCCAATTTTGCCAATTTGTCCATAAAGACCAGAATTGTGCGATTTTGACACTTTTGCACCACTTTTGCCAATTTTGATATTTGGTTGTGTATTCACACAAATTTGACACTTTTTCCACTTACAATAAAATCATGTTTTCCATACCCCTCTAGGACTTTTCTTCTTGCAGTCATAATTTTCACATTTCGACTCCAATATTTGCCTCATTCATCAAAAAAAAAAAAAAAAATTGTTGGCTACAAGATGAAATTGGTTAGAATTTCAGATGCACAAAAACAAGTATAGGTCTATGATAATTTCACAACGAGGAGCTAGGAAGGGAGAATGATTAACATTTTTGCATGAAAAAAGACTAAGGAAGAAAAAAATTGTACGAGTACAACACTAATCAGCAGGAATATCATCCAGCAATAACACAAGAAATGCCTTGTCTAGATAGCTGCGAGCATCATTATCTGCAATTTCTAGATATTTGTGAACATCATTTTCTCCCCTATCCTAGAATTGTTGGCCACCAAAAGCACCTTGGGTTTCACACATGCTAGTGAAAAAATCAAATAAATAATTTGTGTAAACCTATGCATAAGCAACAAAATTCCGTCATGTCCAACTTCATAATTGATTTTGATTTTGTATTTATGGCTTCAAAAAATATGATGTGTCTTATGTCTAGAAGTGACATCTATGGACCCAACATTGTTTCATCAATGGTGCCAAAGTCAACTATTGAAAACAATTAAAAAACAACACAAAAATTAAAAAATTGTCATTTACAATATAGGGACAAACAAAAAAGAGAATATTAGGATGGAAACACTCATTACAGAACTAACAAAACCATCGCATTAATTGCATTATATTCAACTATAGAATACAACATAGTTGGAAAACTTGCATGGACCCACCACAATAAACGAGTCCAAAATGAAAATGTGTCAATCCTTCTAGATTTGTGCACTAAGTCTTTATCGATTACTCATGCAAACTTGGTCAATTTTTGCAAATAAATCGCCCAAATTTTGCAATGCAGATTGCATGTTCAATATAGTGTTTGTAGATTGCATTTCTAAAGGATGTAGTATTGTTCAATGTTATAATGTACACCCTCAATATTTTTTTTGAAAATATGTTAGCCTCAAAGTAAATGAAAGCATAACAACTTCCTTTCCACTTTTTGATTACCCAAATCCTGGATTGGGCAAGGTAAAAGCATACGATGTCAGGATTACAATTTAATGATTTACAACTTGTTGGAAAGAAGCATCAGGCGGCAAGCCAGCCAAACCAATTATTCAATGGGATGCATAAACAATACAAGAAAGAAATCATCCGCTTATTCAACAAGAATTACAAGGCATTTCCACTTTTAAGTGGGAAAATAAGGCACTTCCACTTTTAAGTGGGAATTACAAGGAACTTCCACTTTTAAGTTCTAGAATTGTACATTGGATTTAGAAAATTTAAAGAATTTAATATTTGATGAATGGGAAGGAGTACTTAAAGTATTCTATCAAGACCAAGGGAAAGGCATTTTTGTTGTTCTATTTTCTAATAAAGCTTGCAAGGATGAGGTGTTCAAAATTAAATCATGGTCATTTCAAGGGTCGGGATTATATATGCAACATTGGCACCCAATTTTTAAATCTAAGGATTTTGTTGCTCGATTTACTCCCTTCTAGCTACAAATGCATGCATTACCTTTGGAATATAGAGAATTGAATTTGATTCAAACCATGGCTAATCAAATAGGTTTTTTCCATAAACATGATTTTTTCTTCTTTAACAATCCATCAAAGCCAGTAAGGATGTGTGTGATGATTGACACAACCAAAATGTTACCAAAGCATATAGACATTACATCCAAGTTTGGAAAATGGCAACAAGAGCTCATATGTTAGGACATTTTGGAGTAGAATGTACAAAGCAAAATATAGCACAAACCAAGGTCCTAGCAATCAAAAAGGGGGGCAGAAAATGGAGCTGAGTTAGGGGGTGTCAGCATCTAATTACTGTGCAAAGTTGGCTCTTAAGAGGAACAGTAATCAAGTTTCTTCGGAACTTCAACAGAAGAGCAGTTATGTTCAGTCAAGGGGACAAGGGAGCATTAAAAAACAAAGATTGTCCACAAAGATACATGCAAAGCAATTCTCACTATCCATAGATTTGGCTAAGTATCTAGACCTAGTGGGAAAGAACCTAATGGGGTACATTCTGAATTTAAACTCCCCATCTCTTCAGATCTCTGAATATCAACTGAATGAAGTGGTCAAGAAACTGATGTTTCATGATTCAAGATCATTGATAATGGTGGGGTAACAGGGAGATCAAGCTCTACTCCCGACTCATTCAAAGGATCCATTTGTTGATGTAGAATGGATAAAACTACACAATTGGAAATTTTAGTAGAGAAGATCTTATTATCAATAGGAGCAGAATTAGTTGATGATATAGCAGAAGAGATGACAGAGGAAGGGGTATTTTGGGATTGCAATATTGCAAAAGGAAAGGAGGTAATTACTTACACTACTTCAGAGGCACTAAACCAAAAGGATCAAATAAGTATTCTATCAAAAGATCAAGTGCTATGTCAAACTACTACAAAGGATGCTATAGGTTTTGACTTCTCGCAATCTTTGTCGGTATCTCAAACTCCATTTCAACCAGTGTCAAAGAAATCCCCAGGAAAGAGAGGCCGAAAATCAAAACTTACAAAGTTGCAAGAGGAAATAGAAGCAGGTCTCCAGCGAACATTATATGGTTCTATAGCAAACACAACTAATAAGCGCCCGAGGAGAGCTTGCTGCTCTCCTCACGCGCAATGAAGATAATATCTTGGAATGTCAGGGGCATTAATGCCCCTGACAAACGAGCTTCCATCAAAAGTCAAGTTGATGGATGCGGAGCTAATATTGTGATTCTTCAAGAAACTAAAATGTCAGTAGACACATATGAAACCACAATACAAAAATGGTAGTTGTGGAAATTAGTGCAGTCGCCTGCTCAAGGAGCATCAGGGGGGCTAGTTGCATTATGGAATCCAAAGACAGACAGTGTAGACTGGCAGCTATTGGAAGTAACAAAATTTGATCTAAAGTTTTGGTTGCTTAATATTTATGGACCAACATCTACTTCTAATAAGAAGAGTTTGTGGGACAGATATTTGGCTTCTTCTAATAAGAAGAGTTTGTTGGACAAATATCTGGCTTCTTCTAATTGGTTCAGCTTAAATCATGACTTGGTGTCTGAGATATTGCCTTTTATAGATTCGGATCATTATGCAATCTCTTTCATCATTTCAAATGTCTCCTCTCAAAAAATTAAATCATCATTTAAGTTTAAAAGTATGTGGTTTAGATATCCCAATTTCTTGGATTTGGTTCATCAATGGTAGATAACAGAATCTTATGAATAGGGAACAATGATGTTACAATTCTATAAAAAGTTAACACATCTTAAGCAACAGTCTATAAAATGGAATAAAGAGGTTTTCAAAAATGTATTCCATCAAAAAGAGCTAGTTCGGAAACAAATGGAAGAGCTACATGAGAAAATTATTCCACATGGCCTAGATGAGTCTTTATATGACAAACAAAAGCATTTGCAAGCAGAATGTGAAGAATTAAGTGCGAGAGAAGAAATGTACTGGAGGCAAAAATCAAGGGAGTTGTGGCTGAGGGAGGGTGATCGCAATACTAAATATTTTCATGCATCCACTCAGATTAAGAGGGCTTCCAAAGTAATCCAATCTATCCAGGAAATGTCAACTGGTAATTGGCTTACTAAGGAAGAAGATATAAGTAGAGAATGTGTAAGGTTTTTTTCAAATCTCTTATCGGCACCACAGGGAAGAGGTGAGCAAAATGATAAAGATGAAGCAGAACTTCTGGACACAATTCCAAACATTGTCACTAAAGGGGATAATGAAGCCTTAATGACACCTTTCTCATTAGAGGAGATCAAAAACGTGGTTTTTTCTTTAGCTCCAGATAAAGCACCTGGTCTAGATGGCTTTACAGCTTTATTTTTCCAAAAATGTTGGGAGATATTGTGTTTTGATCTGTTATCGGCCATTGAAGAATCAAGAAGAAAAGGCACATTGTTAAAACAATTCAATGTAACAAATATAGCAATTTTGCCTAAAGTGAAAGATCTGAAAATATTTGCAGAATATAGGCCAATTTTCGTATGTAACACAATTTACAAAATTTTCACTGAGGCAATTTATCTAAGGCTGCAGCCCATCATACCAAGGATCATTTCTCAAGAACAAGGTGGTTTTTTCCCGGGAAGAGAAACAGTTGAAGGAGCTATAGCAGCCCATGAAACATTACATTCAATTTCTTCTACCAATGCATCTTCCATCATCATAAAATTGGACATGATGAAGGCATTTAATAGAGTCAATTGGAAATTTCTAAAGAGAGTACTTGCAAGTTTTGGTTTCAATGCAAAATGGTGCAGATGGATAATAACATATCTTTCAGGGACAAAGTTATCAATCTTAGTTAATGGTTCTCCTATTGGCTTTTTCGGTGCAACACAAGGGGTCAGGCAAGGGGATCCGCTTTCACCCTTCTTGATTATAATCATGGCTGAGGCATTGAGCAAGTTCATTAGCAATAAGCATTCCCAAGGTCTTTGGAAAGGGGTCCAAATTGGGGATACAGGATTAGTAGTTACACATTCCCTCCTTGCAGATGACCCAATTTATTTGGGAAAGCGACTATTGCAGAAGCTAAGCAGATTAAGGAGGTCTTAGACAAATATACATCAACATCAAGTCAAAGGATAAATGCATCAAAATCAAAAGTTTATGTGCTTAACACATAGGAAGAGATTGTAAGAAGATAGTCAAAATTCTTGGTTTCCAAAAAGAAGTCCTACCTTGCACTTATCTAGGAATCCCTTTCTTCTCGGGCCCAAATAAAGCAACATATTGGGTAAAAGAAATTGACAAATTGAAAGCAAGGATTTTGCTATGGAAGGCTAGATGGCTATCTTTGTCAAGGAGAATACTCTTTTAGTAAAAGCAGTATTATCCTCAATTCCTAATTATTTTCTTGCAATTCTCAAAACGCCAAGGTCTATGATACTAGAAATTGAGAAAATTATTAGAGATTTCATTTGGAAAGGTAATATTGATGAGCAAAAAAATGTGCCTCTAATGTCCTTAGAGGGAATGGCGCAAGAAAAATGTCAAGGTGGGGCTGGAATTCACAATTTAGTGAGTACGAATAAAGCATTTGGAGCAAAACTTGTTTGGAAGATGTATGTAAATCCAAAAGCCAAATGGTGTAGAATCTTGCAAGCGAAGTATCTGGATAACTGGGATGCTTCAAGAATTCTTACCATTTCTAACCCCCAAAAGGATCAGCTATGTGGATTTTTTTGATATCATGTAGAAAACTAATCACTACACATTTCATGCAAGGTAAACAATGGAGAGAGTATTAAATTTTGGAGTGATACTTGGAATGGGAATCCTCCTTTACAAAATAATCCGGACCTATCTCATGCAATGTTAACATTAAAGCAATCATGGGGGGAAAATTTTCTTGATTATGTGCAGTCAATGGAAACCTTGTCAGGAAAAGTGATTTGGAAAAGCATTTCAGATCCTTCTCTTTCTTCACAGCAGTGTAATGGGCTGCAAGAAGTATTGAATCAACGCGTAGTTTTTCTCTCTTCAAAACCGAACAGACTTGTATGGGCAGCATTGAGTGACGGCAATTATATAGTAAAACAAGGATATAAGGCTTTATGTAAGAAACCAGGCCAACGTGCTCTTCAAAGGGCATATTCCTTTTGTTGGGATAGTAAAACTTTACCAAAGGTTGGGAGTTTTGCTTGGTTGGCATTAAGGAAGCGAATTCTAACAAGTGACCGTCTATCAAAATTAAAAATAGCATAACCTTTTAAGTGCCCGTTGTGTAATGAGGAGCAAGAAGAGGTAGATCACTTGTTTGTCAAATGCAGCTTTGCACAACAATGTGGGATCTTTGTCTTGAACAAACATAATTTTCATACCCCTTTCCCAAACTCTCCATGGCATTTGTTTCAAAGTTGACCAGTTCTTTTCCAATCTACTTTTTTCGCATGTATTTGGCAAGTGATACTGTCTTTCGTAATATGGAATTTATGGTGGGAGCATAACATACACATTTTCAGAAAATTACCATCATCGGTTGAGATAGTAAATGGAAAAATTGGAAAGGCAATTACCGAGTTTGTCAAAACTAATGATCAAAAGAATAAGGTTTTAAATTCAGTTTTCACAAGTTGGGATGGTTTCATACTAAAGAACTGGAAGAGTTTAAAATTGCCATTCCCAGGCAGCCTTCTACAGTCAAAAGTAGTGAAAACTGGTAGGAAACATGTTAAATGGAAGGCTCCTCAAGATGGTTTCATAAAACTGAATTTTGATGGGGCTTCAAGAGGAAACCCAGGGGAATCAGAAGCAGGCGTTTGTTTAAGAGATTCAAGGGGAAAGGAAATTGCAATTAGTTCAAACTAATTGCAATTAGTTCAAACTATCTTTCAAAAGGGTCGAAATTTTGCATAGTCAAAAGCGTTATTGATAGGCTTGGAAATTGCATTGAAGCTTGCCATTACAAATTTGCATATTGAAGGTGATTCCTTGGTGATTATTAATACTTGCAAAGTTAAGAGCATTCAAAATTGGAATTTGCATTATGTTCTTGACAGAGCTTGGGCTTTGATGGAGAATTTTCAAAATTATCTGATCACTCATACATACCGTGAAGGTAACAAATTAGCAGATTGTTTGGAAAATATGGGGTGTAATAACCAAGAAGTTCAGTTAGTTCAAGACATTAGTCATATTCAAGATTATCCTCAACTAGAGGAAATTGCACAACAAGATATATTAAATCTTGTTTAGGCTACAGGCTCAAATGAAGTTCTTGTGTAACCTACATATTTATCTCATGCCAAGAATAAATGGACTGCAATAGTAAGCATAATCAATTAATAGGTTATATCTTTTATAGAATGATTGTAAGCAAGCCCCACCGTGCATAAATAAAACTTAAAACCATGATGATTTGGTATAGCGGAGAATGTAATATGCACACGTTGCCAGAGGATATTATATGCGTTGTTTGGCAGAGATCATAAAAGTAAATTAAGCAGCTTGGCAAGTTGTCTCACATGTGAACAATGACTAGCCATCCTCCATGTGGAAAATTTGTCCTCAGTTTTGAGCTAACATGTGTTGTTTGCAGGCACTTTCTTAATCATGATAAGACAAGGGCTCGTTTCTCCATTCTTTAAAGTGAGGGAGTAGAAATGATTTTGCAGAAAGGGCATTTTAGAACGAACAACCTTAAATCAAGGAGCATGCCATATCTGGAGGCTGTATATTTTAGGGTTCCTGTAATAATGTGAGTGATAAAAGCTTTCATTAAAGTTTATGTGGCCGATTGGGGAAATTTTTATTTAAACCAGATTGCTCTTCAAAATCCATTTGTCACATTATCTGTAGGGAAAGACAGAGTGGAAAATTCTGGAAGCAAATTGGTAGAGGCCGAAGTGGGTCTAGTTGCAAGCGTCAGTGTTAGAGCTACAATGGCCTACCAGCCATGGAACCTTCGAGTGTAGCTGAAATCGCAGAAGTGGGAGAGGCCGTTCGAGGGATACTTGGCACGGGAAGATTTAGCAGTATTGTTCAAGCTCAACTACCCGAGGGTTGAAGATTTTGTGCGCTCAATTATTGGTGTTTATGTTATCCGCCCCAAAGCAAGGAGAATTATTCAGCCGTCTCAGGTGTTGTCGATTTTCCTTTCAAATTTAATGGATTTTTGTCAATCATTAGGGGATGTTGAGAAAATACCAAGGAAATTTGTGAAAGAACAATATTTGAAAGAAGATGCTCTGCAATTAGCTGTTCAAAATTACAATCTTCTTGAAGGCAAAGGGTATATAGGGGGCTTTTTCCTAGGAGATTTCTTACACAGCGCCAAGGTTTTCAAGAAATATATGATGGGGTTAAGTTGGCTTTTGAGTATGAGAATGAAAACATTTTTCTCAAAGCTTTGAGCAAGTATTCTCAATTTATTTGTCCAAATATGGAGGCAGGGTTTAAACAGAAGTTTGTCTCTATTTCTTTCCTTTGTTTGCATCATTGTGTGTTGCTTGTCCCCAATCCGCACATAGAACAGTTGCTCATGGCAAACCAGGTTTTCTTTGTACCGGATTCACACCCAATTCTGAATGTAAAGGTTCATGGCAATCCTCTGTCAGGGCGGAAGAGAAAAGTGCAAGACTTGGATCCAGTTCAGGAAAAAGAACAACGTGACTGCAAGGAAAGCCAGGGTGAAAATTTGTGGTGCAGATGAACGAAGACTAGTTCTTGAAAAATGTTGAATTTTGTTGATGCATTGTTGTGTAGTTCTATTTAAGTTTTGGTTTTGTCAATGCAATTTGGAATTGAAAGGATTATATCATGTATAAGCTAGTTAATCTACAGCGATGCAAATGACTGTATTTGTGGTTGGTATGGTGACTATGTAGGGGTTAGTTAGTTTTTGTTTTCTCAAGAAGATATTCAAACAGTTAATCTGCTGGGCAGAGATTTTGGTTTGCCAAGATACAGTTTTATGTTATATCTGTATGTAAATATTTTATATTTTAATATATATTAAAGGTATATCTTGCTTTTTATCTTAAAAAAAAAAAGTATATCAGCAATAACAAATTTAAACACACTAG
Organism: Sequoia sempervirens; assembly: GCA_007258455.2. Lineage (NCBI taxonomy): Eukaryota > Viridiplantae > Streptophyta > Pinopsida > Cupressales > Cupressaceae > Sequoia > Sequoia sempervirens. The sequence goes on from VDFB02252332.1 coordinate 99,981, forward strand.
CGGTACTACCATCCAATGCTTACAAAACAAAGTGAATAGAAATTGAAGCTTTCAATAATATAACAATCCAAAGAATTACAAGGTTAGCACATATGCATTGTGAACACCAAAATAAGAGGATTAACGGCTGATATAAAGTGTTAATGTAAAGAACTATTGAAACACCCCACAATAGCACCAAATAACATGTACCCGATAACATAGCTATGAAACAGCAACGTATTACATTGAATGTATGAACTAGAAGGGTGGTATAGGTCTGAAAACACCCTTTTTACTGCTGTACTCTAGACAAATCAGAATTGAAACATTGTTGTTGATGCTTTGGAAACTCAGAAAAGAAGCAAACACACCCACAAGAAAAATACTAGAAAACTCCTTTCAAACACCACTCAACACACCTCAAAAGACTGAATAGATCTTCATCTCAACAACATCCAAGACTAAAACTCAATTTGAAGCACAATGGTGATCTCTAGAATGAAATCACTCCAATCTAGCTTGGGATTATCTTTCAAATCTGAAACTAGAAATCAAATGAGAATTTCCATCCTCAAAAGATTATGGAAGAACTCGTAGCTTCAATCTGACAACATAACAATATGAGAAAACTTCAGTATATCCAAATGATCCCCCAACACCTCCTTTCATAGCTTTCTTCGCTGCTTTTTCGAAAAAGCATTTTTTTTCTTTTTACTACCTTTCCAAAAAAGTGTTTTTTTCTTTTTCATTGCTTTTTCGCCGCTTTTTCGAAAAAAGTAGTTTTTGATTTTTTCCAAAAAGCTGTTTTTTTTTTCCTTTTTCATTGTTTTTCTCTGAAAAAATACTTTTAGCTTTAAATTAAATAACTCAATATGTGCAAACATTTAATCACCTTTCCAACGAGCTATTACACTAAGTTGTCCTTTAATTATTTCTCAACATTAGACAACATTAGTGAAATATTAATTTAATAACTTAATAACTCACCCAAGTTGCGGAAAGTACTACAATGTCACCAGAATCCAAATTTGACCACACCATTATGAAACTCAAGCAACAGCAAGATGATTGAAATCAACTTGGTGACTTTCTATAAATAGCCTACTCCTTCCTCCAAGAAGTTTGGAGACCATTCAAAAGGTCAGAAATCAATTTTGAAAGCATCAAATGGCTCCAACTAACCAACTGAACTCAAACCCATAAACAATTGCTTTGCAAGACCGATCTAATGCTTCTCCAACAATGTTGGAGTTCTCCCTGACTAACCAATTGGCTTTCGAAAGACTTGGAAAGTGGCTAAATGTGCACAAATTGGCTAAGTGTCAAAAGGGGACATTACATATAAAGTTATTATTAATCATTTATAGTGAAGTAATGCATTTTCAACATTTGACATCGAAAATTTGAAACTTCAAATCTTTGAATTATGATAAATTGATTATTAGAATAGACTTATGTGTTCTTTAAATGCATTAATTTTTTTTTTTTTGTGTAATTATGTTTTTCTTTTTTGCTAAGTCTTTGCCAAGCCCCAAGTTTGAATCAAAATTTTGGGTAGCCAAGTCCCAACAATAATATACAATTCTTCAAGACACATGGACAATAAAACGTAGGACAAAGTGTACCAATCATTCAAACATCAACTAAGCCAACATTAAGTATGTTGGCTAGTGACAACCATCCAAAAACCAATTACCACACATAGGTTAAACAACAATGATTCCATGTCTAACACATCAGTATATGTTCTAATCATAGTCAATTGTTAATGCCAAATTAACAAGACATAACACATCTTATTACTTTATATGCCCTACATCTATCAACCCCTAGAAATTGTCAACATCCTTGTCAATGATCGTAATTTGACTAGAGGGTAAGTAGAAAACAACTTAGCAAAGGAATCTGCAGCAGCAATGAGGACAGCCTACAGAGAAGTAGGAAAAGTTGATATAATGATCCCTTCATAATTGTTAATGCCAAATTAACAAGATATAACACACCTTATTACTTTATATCTATGTTACCAGGTTCTTCTCTTTTGCCCCTCGCACTCGTGTGGGCATGGTTCTGGTCCTAGTTCTTTGTTGGTTCTTCTCTAGGTTCTCCTAGGGTTCTTCCCGATAACCCCAATTTCCCAAGGAAGGACCTTGGACAAACCTAGGTCAAACCCAACCAAACCCAGGGGGACTCAAGGATTCCCCAAAAAATAAAACAAAAAAAGACCAGTATGTAATTGGTGCAGTAACAGCAAATGCCAGCTTTTTGGAGACATTCGGTATGGTTTTCCTAAGTTGATAAATGTATGAATATTTCCATCACATTTTTTTGTGCTTACAAGAAACTACACTCCGATTTGAACAGTAATGCAGTGAGAGCTTATGATGGTGTTTATTAGTGGGGATTCTCCTCTAGTTATGTTCTGGTTTGTATCACCTTTTCTCAATTGTTTGAAGTTATCTGATTCAGGTTGTTGGCACAATGAATTTGACTGGATGCTTGAAGTTTTAGGGCCAAATTATCCCCTTGTAATAATACTCAGTAAATAGAATATCTTGCATGCAAGATTTACAGTACACCTGTCTTATGTTCAACAAGACAATAGGAGATATTGTACCAAATGTGTCTATGGTAGAGGAATTTTGAATTCTCCCTTGAAATTGATTATATACAGACAGAGCCATTGATATGTTGAAAAATGAAAAGTTACTCCCACGAACTGTTAATGGTTGTTAATAAGAACTGTTTGGCATTTATCCATCATAGAGATTGTATCATTCACATCCAAAGCAGTAACTTAATATGTTATGTCATCTACTCTTAATAGTGATTACTTACAGGCACAACAATCTTCTGGGAATTACCCTTACGTAGTTCATTTATCTAGATTATCTACTTTCAATTGTTAGTTGTATGTATTTATTTATGTATGTATATATGTATATGTATATGTATATGTATATGTGTGTGTATATATATATATGTATATATTCCTACACCCGTACCCAAAGAAAAACAATTGTCGTATCGACGTACCTATACCCATACCCGTATCTACACTCATACCTGAACAGGTAACTTAGCTTTGTATGCTATACATCTATCAACCCCTAGGAATTGTCAACATCCTTGTCAATGATCATGATTTCATAGCCTGGATAGAAGTAGGAAAAATTGATATGATAACACCTTGATACTGATAAAAACTATTGCACTACAATAGCTAATGCTAGAGATCACAATGAATTTTCCTATCAATATTGGAAAAAACAAGGAAGAAATTTTGATTGTGAGCCCTTTGGATACAAAAGCTTTTGCTCTAAACCAAATTGGTTGCTTTTGAATATTGAATTAATAATTCTAACCACAATGAAAAGTAGGACATTACCTAGCGATATAGGAGCTTCTGAGCAAGAAAGAATAGTATCTCTAATCATGACTCCACTCACATGCAAAATGTTATTTCACCATGCATGTGACTACAAATGTCTTCTAGTTTACCTCCTAGATTTCTAATATTAATGATCCAAGTGTCAAATCTATGCTAAAAGGAGCAAAACAACATTAAGGAAAATGCAATAATCTGAAAAAACTCCCATGTAAACATCACCCTAATACCTAATTTTGAGCCGGAATTTTCTCCCACTCCAATATCAACCCATTGTTGCTACATGGTGGGTAACAACTTATCTCGACTATTTTTTGTCAAAACCTCATACAATGAAGGGTAAAACTTTCGCTGAGATTGCATTCCCTTCCAAAGTCCAAACAATCATGCACATCCTCCAAATACCTACCTCTTCAACGATCACCCCCACATTATGTCCCAACAGATACTTTCAATGACTTGAAGAACTTGTTTCTAAGTGTACACGAGCTTCAAATACCTTGTTGCTAAATGCTTGAACTATGGTATTTGTTTCTTTGCTTACTAAGTTAACCAATATCACTAACAAGAAAGATGTGTGTCTATGAAAGTTAGTATCTTTCAAGATAATTATACACTTTCACAAGAACACCAAATTGACTTTCAAATCTCATAAGAAGGTCACTACAAAATGGCCAATTCAAACCACCTTTAATCGTCAAAAGATGCATCGCTTTCAACCATGGCATTAGGCATTGTCCTCCATGAGCAGCTTGAACCCCATCTAAATTTACAGCCCAATATATTAACCTTCAGGTAACTAAATAGAGAATCAAACACATAATAGTTGGAAGAGAAAAGTAAGTAAGTGTTAGCTTCCATCAAGCAGCAATTGCAACTAGAGTGTAAGCTTCTTTCATTTTAATTAGCACCCCAAAAGATCACGCAAAAGCCTTTTATTGTCAAGTGTGCAATGTTGAAACATTTTCCCTTGTTTGATGATGGTGGGAGTGACAATGATGGTGACAACAACAATGATGACAACGGTGAGGGAAGCAAAGAGGACAACTATGATGACAACACAGCGGAGGGTAACTCAATTGACTTCGCGGTTTGTAATGCTCCCTTTTTGAGTAATCAAAATAATTTAATAATTTAATATTAAGTGGTTATTAAATATTAAATGTAATATTAATGCTCATCTTAGCTTTATTTAGTCTTTAGCTAGTCGTAAGTTAACTTGTAGTTAACTTAGACTAAGCTTTAGTTTACTTTAGTTAATGTTTAGTTAACACTTTCTATTTAGCTTTAAGTTTGTTTTAGTTACGTTTAGTCAACTCTTTCAGTTAAATAAATCTTCTCCCTAATTTGTAGCGTTTGTAAAGTTTATAAAAGCAAGGCTCTTCTTTAATAATATCTATCTGATTATTTGACAAACTTAACATGGTATCAGAGCGAGAGGCGGTCTGGGTCTAACTCCCTCTCGGGAGAGCTCAGAGATTTTGGGAGCTAATTTTTCTGCTGAAAATCGCAGATTGGTTTCTGATAAGATTTTCGTTTGTTTCTAGGCACGGATTTTTTAGAGGTTTTTTTTTTTAAGAAATCGTGTCTCTGGTTTACAGGGTCTCCTGCACGCGGTTTATCTCTGTTTTCTGCTTCCGGCCACAGATTTGTCTTTTTTTCTGGTGAGACCTTTGCCTATAAACAAAACCCGTGACGTTTTTATGGACCCGTTTTTCTGCCTTCCATGGTTTCAAGCTTGCATTTCTCTGTTCGTGGCTTTTTTTGCATCGTTTTCGGCCACATTTTTCTAGTGAGTCGCGCGTTCTTGTTTTTGTATCCACGACTGTATTCATTGGCTTCTGAAATTCATGTTTTTCGAAAACGCATGACGGTATTCTCCATTTTGTCATGCATTCAGGTTTCGGCGCGTTTCTTTGTGCAACCCCGCCTGATGCATTTCTTGCCTTCGACCAGTGACGTCTTCATTTCGTCGTCTCTACAAATTGCACATATTGTTACTCCTGTTTGGCGCGCGATTTATTTGAGCTCGCTTTCTCACGGCTAGGGTTTCTCACAATTTTTTTTGCAAGGTTTGCTGATTTTTTCCTCAACATCGTGTCAGTTGTTTTTTGGTGTCTCAGGCTACAAGGAGGGACAACTTTGTTACCCAACATCAAGTTGGATATTGTAGTGTTCCACCACTCTGCTGCTATGATTTTACTGAGATTCTTTGGGTCTGATTTTTGGTTTTGGTATTTTGCTTTTCGTGTTTTTGTGTTTTTGATGTTTGATGCCAATAATACTGATAATTTTAACAAGCTTATACATGCAATAGGAACTTTAAACAAACTAATTTACTGAGACAACTTAAGTAAAGATTCAGTTTGATAGCCAAGATACAGTCTTCATGATATAATAGCTTACATGGAATAGAGGACTTGCATCAAGTTCGAAACGAAATACATCTTATGAATTAATTTAACTTACAGCCATACATCACAGTGAATAGTGATTTGCTACAGTACCCTCCCTAAGTAAATTGCTCACACAACATGAAATACAAATTTCTCCCACCGAAATCTGGATTGGAAGTCTTCTTAGGGTAAGGGTGCCCACTTTTGGAGTGATTGCAGCCTCTAAAGGGAAGCGTTTCTTTTTCTTCTTGCTGCTACAAACCCTCAAGTATGGAGGCTGGCTGTAGGTGTCAAAACAGTCCACAAAACCTTCAAAAAACGCAAACAACTTCTTTGTGGTTGAAAATGGAGTCACAAGCAGCAATAACCTCCTCTGGATATAGCTCTAACAACTTGAAATCAGCAATATATAGCTCCCAAATGAAACAATCAAGCTCAGATCTGCAACTTTAAGGTGGCATTTCACACCATCAAGAAGCACAAATTCGAACAACAAGCCCCCTCCAGGCTCACCCACTGCAGAAATCAGGAACCCTAATTTCCCTCTTTCCCAAACTCCAACTCACAAGCTTCAATCAGCAAAAACATATCATAACATGAAAGGGTCGAACTTTCTCTTGGTCTTTTATAATTTCTCATTGAAAACACTATTCATTAAAATGGCACTATTCACTTAAGTTATGTTCTTTTTTTCACTTTATCAATGAATACTAACAGAAAAATATGAAGTGGCCCCCTTAAATAATAGACACATGGTCCTTAAGTCAGAGAAGGTGAAATAAATGGTGCGGATTATAATTTTAAGCACCAGTATCACTCCAAACGCCATAATTCACCTTGCCACCATACTCCGAAGATCGACACTGTAATTTGACGACCAAGTGCCTGTCAAAGTGACCCTCTATCCAGAACCCCATTAGCCTACGAGGGTCAGGAAATAGGCTAATTCCACAACTTTGATGCTCGTGAACAAGGGGACATTACAGATGTTTTGAGATTAGTTTTGGTCTTTTCGAGAAGTTATGCAATTTCTGGGAGGGTTGGTGGAAAACTCATCTTAAGTGGCAGAGTCAGTGGCAGGCTCTTGTCGTCAAATTTGTTGATGTTGCAACGTTGGGCCTCAACTTCCAACCCCAACTTATGAAGCTATAAATTAAATATAGCCTTATCGGCAATTTAATTTATTGGGTCGATATTAAGTGAAGAGGCGCTTCACTTGGAGAACAATATAATATTTAATTATTGTTAAATAAATTTGTTTGAGGCCGACCTCTTATTCGCCACCTTTATGGAGGTACGACTTTTCATGATAGAAGGCCGACATGATTAGAAGACTCCTCCTTCGATTTGTATATAAGGAGACTAAAGGTTCTCCTTCATGATCACTTTTTATACATTCATAGTTCGATATTATAGGTGTGCGAGTTTATTCAAGTGCAGATCGAAGTTTACAAGAAGGCTGAATTCATTATCAAAGAAGAGCGATATTATTGTCTGAGATTGCATCAAGTTTGGTGCTGAAATTTGCCCTTGTGATCAGCCTCATTGTAAAGAGAATTGTTGATTCTTATTCAATATATAAGTGATATATTGTTGCTGGGTTTTTCTCCCTCAAGTTGGAGGGTTTTCCCAGAGTATATGTTGTGTCAAATTAATTAGAATTGTTCTACATCTGCTTATTTAATTTTTTATCTTAAAATTAAAATAATTTAGGGGGCTTCTTGGTGTAGTTGTACGATGACCATTAAGGGAGGGTAGTAAATATTAGATGTAATATTAATGGTCATCCTAGCTTTATTTAGTCTTTAGTTAGTCATAAGTTAACTTGTACTAAGCTTTAGTTTGCTTTAGTTAAAGTTTAGTTAACTCTTTCTATTTAGCTTTAAGTTTGCTTCAGTTACGTTTAGTTAACTCTTTCAGTTAACTAAATATTCTCCCTAATTTGTAGGGTTTGTAAAGTCTATAAGAGCAAGGCTCTTCTTTAATAATATCTATCTGATTATTTGCCAAACTTAACAGTAGTTTGAATTAACTTTATTTTATAAATAAATTGCGACTAATATTTTATTATTAAATTAAAAAGGCTTATCAAGGTGACATTTTATTATCAAGTTCAAAAAGGGTACTAAAGTGCAAGAAGAAATATTAAAATAAAGTAAAGCAAAACGAAACCAAAAAGCCATCAAGAAAAGTTATAAAGGAGAATTTGCCCATTGAGCGAGGACACTTGTTTGAAATTTTATTTCCCAAAAGAACGAAAGTTCTTGCCTTTTCCGCTAGAGGACAGAAACCCTCCGATTTCGGATTCAAGGACGAAAACCCTAGGAGCAATCTCATCCAAGGGTTGTCAATGCATTGCAAGGATTTCGAAATGGGGACAAAAACCCTCGTTTTGTTGAAGTGATTCCCTTCAAGGATCACCTTCGGTACTAAGTGTAATAAATTTGAAATTTTCAATTTATGAAAGTTTATTATATCTCGATTTGAAGGTTTTGGGAATGCCAATGTAATCCCTCGAAGATATTGAGGTATGTCGTTCTAGTTTCCAATTCAATATTGAAAGATTCACTCAGTATTTATATGTAGCTAGTTACAATTGTGATGTCTGAAAATATATACACAAAAGTTATTTTTTGAATATAGGATACATTTAGTTGTTGAGATTGTTGGAATTTATGGTAAATGAAATATATGCTTGAGATCATCAGTTAGCCGCCACTTTGAATTGTATTACATATCACTATGTATGGGAAGGGATTAAACTCATCACAACTCTTCCTGGACATTTGGGTGTTAAAAAGTATTTGATGTTGATTCAAATCTGCTGATAAAACATTGTTGTTTCTGCCATTTATTGAAGGAGGTCATTTAAAATTATTGTTGAAGTAGAAGTATCTCCAATGAATGGATTTGCAGGTTTATGGTTGTAATGCAAATGCAGCCCTACTCAAGGAAAGCGTGATTTCTAGCCTAATCATATGAGTAAAGGGGGCCATCTGAAATTATTGGAGTCTGGTCACCATTAATTCCAGAACCATAGGTCATGTGGGTGATGTAGCGGCACAAAATGATTAGAGTGCACAAATTTATTCAGCCACCATCCTTTTTTTTAACGCATCTGAAGGTCAGAGCTTGTCTGAGGTTGTCATGAGAATACTATGACAGGGTTGGAGGTCATTTAGGCTGAGCCGTAACTTCTTGGAAGTCAATTTAAATGCTAGTTGGGTCTATAAATGCTAGTTGGGTCTATAACAAAGTGTGGGGAATCGTTTAAGGTCACAAGGTATTTTCAAAGGGTCTCTGAATCAACATCAGTCGTCAAACCAGCCTGGTGTTAGCTATCCTAGCCATTGCATTCTTCAGGTCTTCCTCTTTTCCTAACAACAAGGAGTTTAATCGTTACAATCGAAGGGAGCTCACAAAGATCAGCAGATGTTTGTGAAAAGAAAAATTAGAGTAGTGATAGGCTCTACAAACCAATCGTGATTCTTCATAACTCGCAGCCACCTAATTCAAATGAAGAATTAATTATACTTTGAGTTTGCATAAGTGAAGTCTTTCCAAGAGGATCTTCAGGCCTTATTGTGAGAAGTTAGAATAGTTTCCACAACTTTGTATTAACATTTAATATGACAATTGATTTAGAGAGTTGATTTCTGGATTGAAACTGTGTGTAATTTTTTGAATCAACGTTTCAGATTATACTCCATGATCCATCATCATGACAATTGATGCTATGTGAATCGTAAATAATAATCACTAAGATTCCTTATGAAATTTTCATGTAATTTTGTGAGGCTTTGTAATGGACAATTTATCTATCAACTGATGAAATTAACATCCAAGAGGGTAAACAATAAAAAATTTACAGCATTAGTTTCAGGCATTTTGTCAAATACTTGGCAAAAATACGAGGAAAATTAGACCACTTCATCATAGACTTTAACAACGATGGTGATTGTGATGGTGACAGTGATCAAAGATTTGTTTCAAATTAGTGGCACAAATTTTGTAATTCGAACAGCTAAAATCAATTCAATTAGCATCCCAAAAGAGCACCCTAAAGCCTTTTAATGTCAAAGATACAATATTGCAAAAAAAATCCATAGTTTAATGGTGGTGATAGTGATGGCAACAACAACGATGACAACAATGGGGACAGCAATGGTGACGACAGAAAATATGACAACTGTGATAATAACAAAGAGGAGGGTAACTTCAGTGACTTAGACAACAAAATCAACAATGATAATGATGATGATGATCAGGACAATCAACAAATACAAAAATACAATGTCTCTCAACCCCAACCACTAACGGAGAATGCAAGTTTTTTGTTTGTTTTGATGTTTTGTAGTTATTTTGTGATTTTTGTGCAAATAAGGGTATATGCGATTTTGAGAATAAATGCTTGAAAAATATAAATAAAATACCAGAAGACAAAATATAAAGGAATATAGCTTCTAATCTGAAGGCAGATGATTTATTGATCTTTCTGAATGCTTACAAATGTGAAATCCAGACATGCAAGTAAAAAGGCAATAACAAATATTTAAAAGCCTAACTTATTGTTGCTGCCTAAAATGATGAGAAATGGTACAGCCAGCATAAAGAGAATGATCTCCCTCTGTAAAACAGATGCAGGAACCCAAGAAGACCAAGACGCCACCACTGGAGGAAGAATCGAACAAAAAGGCAAGGCGTTTTTGCCTGTAGAGAAAGTATGGCCTTACAACTAAATGGTACGGCCTGAAACCAGCAATCAATGAAGTCGTACAACCTTGAAATGTGTGCCGGATGAAAATAGATAACAGCCACTTAATAGGAATCCCCTCTGGAGAATAATCGATCCAAACCCTTGATAAAAACTTCACAAATAAGCATTGATATGACCTCTGAATGAAGCCACTCTGTTGACAAGCTTCAGTTGATCTTTCACACCCTCAGTATGCCTGATTCTGAAGAGTTGACTTTCTCCAAAATTTGTTTGGAGAAACCCTTGTTTCTCCAACTCCAAAGTTCTCAAAGAGAAATAGACAAATTCGAATAATCATCAATAATAGAGTTCGATTTGTCCTTGATGAATTAAATACTCTCTCTCAAAATTTTGACCCTCTCAAAAAGCAACTTAATTGGCATTTAATAATATTAATTTCGCCCTTTTGAAACTTAGGTCAATTAATCATTAAATGGCGTCCCTTTTGATGAGTAATAAATACTCATTTAATAACACAAGAGCCCCTTTCATTATAAAGTCATTGAATACTTTATAATAAGCCATTTAAATAATTAATACTTTAATATTTCACTTAAATTGACTTTATAATATAAAGTCATAATAATAATCATTTAATTATTATTAAATGCTCCATTATTCTCCATTTCCTCAACAAACTGCCAAACTGGGTCGAAATTGAGATAGCCAACTGAGTCAGGTGCCCTGCAGGAAATAGTAATCATGATGGCCTGACCTACTATAAATAGTAAGTGCCTAAATAACACTCTGATAACATCTGCAGAGGCCCAAACCTGAACCAAACGATGGAGTAATGTCCCAAAACTTTGGATAACTGCGATGAACAACCCTCTAATCAAATATGTCAACCTACGAGGGTCAAAATCATAGGCTAACCCCTCAAACACCTGAACTGCCTAGGAAGGGGACATTACAGTCCGCCCTCCCTGAAATTGCTTGTCCTCAAGCAATCTCAGCTCCGGATGCTGTAAGATCTCTGACTCCCATGTAGCATCCTCAACCGGCAAGTCTCTCCATTTTATCAAATATTCTCTGATGAGCCGCCTCTAAAGGTGTCTCTCTCTGACATTGAGGATGGCCTCAAGTACTAGAATCGATTTCCCCTCATCATCAAGGGGTGGGAGTACTGGAGAGGTAATCACATGCTGACCCAACACCTTCTTTAGGCAAGAAACATGAAACGCATTGTGAACCCTGCTATCCGCCGGTAAATCCAACTCATATGCAACCACGCCCACTCGTCTAATAACTCGGAATGGACCATAGTAAAGAGGTTTCAACTTCTCTGCACCACTATTCCACAGAGTGGACTGACGGTAAGGCTGTAATATGAGATACACCATTTCACCCACTGCAAAGGAACGCTCAACCCTTTTCTGATCAGCATACTGCTTCTGCTGATTCTATGCCCGTTGAATGTTGTCTCTGAGAGACCTTATAATATCCTGTTGATCCCGTAAAACATCTCCTGCACTGGGCACTCTGCTGTCACTCAACACCAAATCCAAAAAGTTGGGCGCCTCATACCCATATAATGCCATGAAGGCCGTCATCTGTATGGTCATGTGGTGAGTAGAGTTATAACAATACTCACAAAGGTATATCCACTTCACCCAAGCTCTCTGTTGTCCAACTATATTGTAATGTCCCCCTTTTCAGCGTGATCTTGTTTGCAGAGTGTTAGCCTATTTCTTGGACCCTTGTGGGCTAACCGGATTGGTTAGAGGGTCAGTGGTACCTTCTGGAGAGTTCGGTCGATTTCATTTTCTGAGATCGTGGATAGGCTCATTGCAGGCCTTGGCAGTACAGGAGTTTCTTTGCTTCTGACGGCACTAAATTCCGTTGAGAATTGAGGGAGATAGGCTTACTTAAGTGATTTAAGTTATATTTTAACTTAAAGTCTTTTTATAAAGTCAAATTGACTTTATAATTCTTATATCACTTAAATAAAGTCTAAAGTGAATATTTTAAGTTATATCTTTTAATCACTTAAAGGAGGCGCCTAAAATCAAAGTCAAGACTATGGAAAGTGACTTAAGTTTATTTTCCATAAATTTAAATGATCTAAAACCCTAAAGGTACGGCCTTCTTAGGTTTTCACCTCCTTTGCTTTATAAGGGATTTGGGCAATGAGAAACTCATCTTTTTGAATATTTCAACTTCACCTTGGAGGTTTTTTCCCTTGCTTTCAGCCTGTGATCAGGTTTGCAGCAAATCCACCATTGGAGAACGAAATCTCTTCAGTGTGAGCACTTGTGAAGTTGTGAGAGATCAGCGGAATTAGTGCAGATTGAGAGAGCTTCATTTCAGAAATTCTGCAGTGCTTCAACAGATTTTTTGTAGTGTTCTTCATCAGAAACACAGGGTTTATTGGTTGTTGTTCTTCCTTAACCATGGCAGACTTCATGGCTGTTTGGGCGCACCTTCAGAGATGGTTTTTGGTTATTTTTGTTTGAAAGGGCGTGGCACTTGCAAGGAAGGTTTTTTTTGGCTTTTTGGAGAAACGTCTTCTTTCTGAGGATCTCTCTTCATGAACTTGGGCGCCCTACCTATACTTCTCTCTGGCTTTAGTTTTAGAATAAACTTTGCAATCTGTAACTCTCTCCTCCAGTTTTCGTTAGTTCTTCACTATGCTGATCGGATTTCTTATTTAAAAAAAATGGAGGCTTTCGGGTATGTTTGTATGTTTTAAATCCATTGTTGATGATAATAACACCTTCTACAATTTCAATTTGATTAAATTTGCTCAAGTTTTCATTCTGTGAGCTTTTATATGATGCGCTCCTTCTCTTCTGTCTACAAAATTTCTCTAAAAAACTAAAAAACACAAATAGACTTAAAAAAAAGACAGGGGTTTGAGCAGTGAGCTAGCAAGGATCATCACAGTGGTATCAGAGCTCTGATCCTGCCAGCTTGTGGGGTTAGAAAAAATTATGCGGTCACACCAGGACAAATTTGATAGGTACTGTTCACACAGGGGTTGAACAGCAAAGTGGTTATCATGGCTTCTAAATTTGTTGATGAAGTAATGGTTGCTTATAAGGAATATATAGCATCTCCAGATAAGATAAAAGATCACCTAGACTTCGAACAATAAATGGAGCATCGGATGGTTTATAATAAACAACGAAGCAAATCAAAGAAATCTGAGCAAAAAAATGTAGAGAGCATTTCAAATAATATTCAGCAGAAACCTATGCCATCACAACAAAGATTAGCTCGTAGCTTGCAGCAGTCTGAAGACTCCATTTCAAGACAAAGCTCATCACAAAACAAAAAGAAATTGAGTTTCCTTGATGTGTTTGGGTTAAAAAGGGATCAATCGGCAGTTAGTGACCAGCATACAGCTAATCTTATGGAGGACAAAAATCAGACTTACATAGAAGTAGATGTTGGGCACAAGACACTTCAGGGTGAGCAAGTGTTGTATGAAGACAAACCAGTTGCCTTAGAACAGCCACATGAAGATAAGGTTCCTTGTGATGCTTCATCAATTACTATGAAAGAAGAAGTGTATAGAAATATGGCTTCTACAACATCTTTTGAGACAACTTCTATTGAAGAGAAAGTTTTACACCATGATAGTGGTTTTGTTGAACCCCAGGAAGATATTATCAGCACTAACAGAGATGATATCAGCCTTGAGATCAATTCTGATTTTATGAACAGCAGTCCATTACTTTCACAAAATCATGAGGTGACGGATAAAGTACATAAACATGGTCATGTTATGGAATCTCCTAACATTAGCATTGAAGTTTTGCATGTTGAGCTTGAAGAATGTTTGGTGGATTCAAGTCACAAACAGTCTGATTTTATATATCAGACCTTGGAAGATGTGAACAAAACTCAAGTTTTGTGTGATGGGTGGCTACAAAGGGCTAAGAAGGCAAACATGTTGGCTGCTCAAGCAAAACAGCATTTGCAAGAGGTCAAGGAACGCTGCAGCCAGCTAGATCAAGCAAAGAAACAAAGGGAGTCGCACCTTAGATCTCTAATTCTTCCAAGAAAAGAACATGTAAGAGGTGAGCATGCTATGGATGGACTTGCAGTGACTTTGGCAACAAAGGTGTGTGAGAATATTGTCATAACAGTAGCTTCTACCTTGCCAGTCGAGACATCCTATGAGGTACATAGCAGCAATACCTTAGAGGTTGATGACAACACACATGATGTTGCTGATTATGAGGTGAGTGATGCAGATTCAACTTCATGCTATAGTGCAGATTTGGATGGAGAACAGAAAGTGATTCAAGAGGGATTTTCCTCTCCTCAGTACAGTTATGACTTTTATGATCAGCAAGCTCCAATCTATGATACTGATGGAGAAGAATCAGAAAATGAGGCGGATGCTACATCTTCTTGTGATAATCCGCTCTTTGAGGTGGATGTTGATTCTACTCTTGACCCTGGTTTAAGGGTGAGCTTTGATCATAGTATCAGAGATTCCGTCAGTGCATCGGGATTTCAGACAGAGCTCGTTGAGGAGATTCCCAGTGTGTACATGGTCAGGAGTCTACACAGTTTCTTTCTCAGTCATCATGTACATGATCTGTTTCAGATGCACAATTCTAGTATGCACATGTTAGACATGTGGGATGATAGCCTATCTCGTGTAGTCTTAGGGAGCACGTTTTGTCAGCAGTTTGACTTGCTTCCTTGTGAGTTTCTCTCTTCTGTATCTGATGGTGTTGAGATTGACAGGCTACAGTATGATGATCCAGCTGATCAGATTTGGGAGTTACAGGAGACTCATTCATCTAGGAGTTGCATATGGGATGATGATGGCGATCCAGTTTCTCTTCCTAGAGTAGATGGTATTCAGTATGATGATCCTCTCTTCGAGTTAGATATCGCTCGCACTCTGGACATGAGCATTGATCGTTGCGTTTGGGATCCTTCCAGTGTATTGGGATTTCAAATTAAGCTGGCAGAGGAGTTTTCGGAGGAGTACATGATGAGGGGTGCAGATAGTTCTACATTTGACCCTCACGATCTGGCAGCTATCTACTTGTTGCTTGGTGATTTAATCTTCTTAGACTCTTCATTGATCGATGGTTGTCCTACTTGGAGTTGGCATGATTTGCAGAGTTGGGATTTAGGAGTTTCATTGCTAGATGGTTGGTTTCATGGGTTAACAGGTTATGGTGACATCATGGGTTCCAGCTACAGACAGAGATGTTGTGTTGCGGATGCTTCCCGATATTCTTACTTTATTATGATGGATGGATGTGAGTACCGTTTATATTGGGATCCAGGTGGCGACAGGATTGGTACTGTGTTTTGGATGAGTCCCATGCGTTGGCTTCACCACTTTTGGCATGGTGAAGTTGAGATCAGTGTTGAGCAGCGGAAGACAGTTGATCATAGTAGGGACATTTCACAGCACTATCCTTGGGATCCTGGTGGAGTGGTTGACCCTTTGTTGTTGAGATTGCTTGCGGTCAAGCAATTTCAGCGAGGGCGGATTGTAATGTCCCCCTTTTCAGCGTGATCTTGTTTGCAGAGTGTTAGCCTATTTCTTGGACCCTTGTGGGCTAACTGGATTGGTTAGAGGGTCAGTGGTACCTTCTGGAGAGTTCGGTCGATTTCATTTTCTGAGATCATGGATAGGCTCATTGCAGGCCTTGGCAGTACAAAAGTTTTTTTGCTTCTGACGGCACTAAATTCCGTTGAGAATTGAGGGAGATAGGCTTACTTAAGTGATTTAAGTTATATTTTAACTTAAAGTCTTTTTATAAAGTCAAATTGACTTTATAATTCTTATATCACTTAAATAAAGTCTAAAGTGAATATTTTAAGTTATATCTTTTAATCACTTAAAGGAGGCGCCTAAAATCAAAGTCTAGACTATGGAAAGTGACTTAAGTTTATTTTCCATAAATTTAAATGATCTAAAACCCTAAAAGGTACAGCCTTCTTAGGTTTTCACCTCCTTTGCTTTATAAGGGATTTGGGCAATGAGAAACTCATCTTTTTGAATATTTCAACTTTGCCTTGGAGGTTTTTTCCCTTGCTTTCAGCCTGTGATCAGGTTTGCAGCAAATCCACCATTGGAGAACGAAATCTCTTCAGTGTGAGCACTTGTGAAGTTGTGAGAGATCAGCTGAATTAGTGCAGATTGAGAGAGTTTCATTTCAGAAGTTCTGCAGTGCTTCAACAGATTTTTTTTAGTGTTCTTCATCAGAAACACAGAGTTTATTGGTTGCTGTTCTTCCTTCACCATGGCAGACTTCATGGCTGTTTGGGCGCACCTTCAGAGATGGTTTTTGGTTCTTTTTGTTTGAAAGGGCGTGGCACTTGCAAGGAAGGTTTTTTTTGGCTTTTTGGAGAAACGTCTTCTTTCTGAGGATCTCTCTTCATGAACTTGGGCGCCCTACCTATACTTCTCTCTGGCTTCAGTTTCAGAATAAACTTTGCAATCTGTAACTCTCTACTCCAGTTTTCGTCAGTTCTTCACTATGTTGATCGGATTTCTTATTTAAAAAAAATGGAGGCTTTCGGGTATGTTTGTATGTTTTAAATCCATTGTTGATGATAATAAACACCTTCTACAATTTCAGTTTGATTAAATTTGCTCAAGTTTTCATTCTGTGAGCTTTTATATGATGCGCTCCTTCTCTTCTGTCTACAAAATTTCTCTAAAAAACTAAAAAACACAAAGACTTAAAAAAAAGACAGGGGTTTGAGCAGTGAGCTAGCAAGGATCATCACACATATAGTTACGCAAATATCCTTCCACCCACTTATTAACGATCTTCGTCTGCCCATCTGTCTGTGGATGGTAGCTAGTACTAGGTGTCAGTTCGATTCCACATAGCCTGAACAACTCCTGCCAAAAGTTGTTCATGAACCAACTATCTCTATCGTTGACTATAGTCTGAGGCAAGCCATGTAATCTGAATACCTCTTGGAAAAAGAGCTCTGCAGTCTGTGATGTTGTGAATGTAGTAGTAATCAGGAAAAAGTGTGCATATTTTGTCAGCCAATCAACAACTATGAAAATGCAATCCTTCCCTTGGGCTTTCGGCAAGCCCGTGATGAAATCCATTCATAAACATTCCCACTTCCTGTCAAGTATCGGAAGTGGCTGAAGCAAGCCAGCAGGATAAGTATGTTCTTGTTTGTTCTGCTGACAAACAGAACACTCTCTCACATACTAAAGAACATCAGTCTTTGGCCCTTTCCAAGTAAACCGCTCCTGTACCAGCTTATATGTTTTGAAGTAACCGGGATGGCCCGCCATAGGAAAATCATGAATGGCTTTAAGAACTGTATTCTTCAACTCTGAATCCGGAATAAGAAAAATCTGCCCCTTGTAAATGATCAAGTCATTCACAACGGTGTATCTACTATCCTGCTCTGTCCCATCCACAATGCCAGAAGCCCATGGGTCTTTGGCATACTCTGCAATAATCCGGTGCCTCCAATCCTCGGAGATCTATGCCATAGCATTCAACTGGGGTCTACGAGACAATGCATCAGCTACAACATTTGGCTTTCCCTTAATAAAGGTGATATCAAAATCATACGATTGCAGTTTGCTGACCCACTTTTGTTGTCTTTCATTTAAGTCTCGTTGTCCAAGGAAGTGTTTCAGGCTATTATGGTTTGTACGCACACTGAATTTACTACCCACCAAATATTGCCTGAACTTAGCCAAAGTGTGCATAATGGCTAACATTTCCTTGTCGTAGATGTTGTAACCCGTCTCTGGCCCCTAAGCTTCCTACTCTTGAAAGCAATAGGATGTCTCTCCTGCATCAATACGGCACCAATGCCTTCTCCTGAGGCATCACAATACAACTCAAAAGACTTCGTAAAGTCTGGTAGTACTAGAACTGGGCACGAGTCATAATCACCTTGAACCTGTCAAAACACTCCTGATCCTGTCGTGACCATGCAAATGCCCCCTTCTTTGTCAGATCAGTAAGGGGTGTTGCGTGTCAAGAGAACCCACTAACAAACCGCCTATAAAAAGCACACAACCCAATGAATCCTCTTAGCTGGGTCAGGTTCTCTGGTACTGGCCACGCTACTATAGCTCAGACCTTTTCTGGGTCCATACTGACTCCCTTGGCACTGATGATGTGACCAAGATACAACAACTCAACCATGCCTAACTCACACTTGGAATCCTTGGCATACAAGGACTCCCTAGCCAGAATGCTCAAAACTGTATCCAAATGAGTTAAATGCTCCTCCCATGACCTATTGTACACCAGAATATGATCGAAGAAGACCAACACATATCTCCACAGCTGAGAACTGAAAACCCGATTCATCGTAGCCTAAAAGGTGGCAGGTGCGTTGGTTAAACCAAGCGGCATAACCAAGAACTCGAAGTGACTGCAATGGCACCTGAAAGCGGTTTTCTCAATCTCCTGCTCCCTCATCCGAATCTAATGATACCCGGACCTCAAGTCAATCTTTGTGAAGAAGATAGCACCGTGCAACTCATCAATCAACTCATCCATGCGGGGTATAGGGTACCTTATATTGATCGTTCTCTTATTAAGCTGGCAGTAATCTATACACATACTAAGTGACCCATCCTTTTTTTTCACCAATACCACCGATGAAGCAAAAGGTGACTTGCTAGGTCTGTTATGCCCCATAGCCAATAACTCACTGATTGTTTTCTCTATCTCGTCCTTGAGGCGTTCCGAATGTCTGTATGGTGTGATCATAACGGGCTTTGCGCCCTCCAACTCGATAATATGCTCGATGCCCCTATCTGGAGGTCTACCAGGCGGAATATCACTAAACACTTTAGAGTATTTAGTTCTCAGTTCCTGAATGTCAGGATGATACTCAATCTTCTACTGCTCCTGTTGTGCTGGTAACAACATACACTCGGCAGCCCAATCCACCATGTCATGACGAATGAGCCTCTCCATCCGTCTGAATGATACCACTCTCAAATTACGCACTCTGATGACTTTTATCTTGATAGCCAACTGAGTGTAGGCCTGGACAGCCTACTTTTCTTACTAGCAGTCATAAACTGAGCGTCAAGAGATAGCCAAATAAGTCGGGTGCCCTGTCGAAAATAGTAATCCTGATGGCTTGACTTACTATAAATAGTAAGTGCCTGAATAACACACTGATAACATCTGCAGAGGCCCAAACCTGAACCAAACGATGGAGTAATGTCCCAAAACTCCAGATAACTGCGATGAACAACCCTCTAATCAAATCTGTCAGCCAAATGGGTCAAAATGATAGGCTAACCCCTCAAACAACTGAACTGCCTAGGAAGGTGACATTACAAGGGGAGAAATTTGGACTTTGAACTGCTAAAATCAAGTTAAGATGATTAGAATAATGCAAATCAAAGTTTTGTTTTGAATCACAGCGAGAAATTTTATACTCTGAACAAGTAAAATCAATTTATTATCAGCTGGCCAAATTTCATACTGCTACTTCAAACCAACTTGATTTCACTGATTAAGCATGTTTGCTAGAACATAGAAACCATCTTAGGTGCACAGAAACTACCAAAAAAATAAAAAAGAGAACAAAAATCAAATTATCAGCTGACGATATTTCATGTTGCTACTTCAAAGCAGCTTAATTTGGCTGATTAAGCATGTTTGCTAGAACACTAAAACTATCTTAGGTGCATAAAAAATACCAGCGAAGAAAAAAGAATAAAACTATTTTGAGAAACATCAGGAAGAGCATTAGAACAATGGAATTGGAGAGATACAGTAGCAAGTTTCCAGCAAAGAAAAAGCATGCTCCATTCATCCAACAAACTTTAAATTCCTTGAGATTTTTTCTCACAAACAGTTAGCATAATTTTGTCACAAACAACCCATACAAGTGATTATCTGAAGCACAAATGCATGAACCTCAGGATTTATGGAGTAAGATCGGAACTTTTCATCAAGCAATGGTCGATCAATACTTGATGGATGGATGGGAATGAATGTTTTAACTGATAAATGAAAATTATTATATTTCAAAATTGGTTATTTCCCTTGTTGATTTAAGATAGCTTCGGTTAGATATAAATGATGATTGCATTCATGCATCATAATCATTTATATTTAACCAAACTATTCTTAAAATATAAAACCATCAAATAAGTTATTCGAATTTCAGATGATGATGATCGAAATCTATAAATGTTCTGCAATCAGCACATTTGATACAAAAGAAATAAATCTGACTTAGAATTCTAGAACAAAATTTCAAACATAGAATTTCCATAGGTTCTTTTAGGATACAATCAGATAAGATTTGATTAAAATTTCCATGCTATCAGAGCCAAGTTGAGTGAATCCCAATCAAATCTAGATATCAGATTACTTAGAAAAGATTCGTATTTTTGAAAAATTGAATTCACATCACATTCTTCATAATGTCAAGTGTGATCAGATTTGAAGATCGTCTTGAGGGAGCAAACAACTTCACCTCATGGAAATTCAGAATCATGATGATTCTCAAAGCAAATAAGTTAGACTCATTTGTGAGAGAAAACAAGAGGGAACCAGAGGATGATCCTGAGAAAACTCAATGGATTGAGAATAATGAAAAAGCCATGAAAATCTTAGTAGATGCAGTTAGGGACCACATAGTACCTATTCTAGCAAAACATGAAACTACATATCTAATGTTCAAATCCCTTGAGAGCACCTATGAGATAAACAACACCAGTAGGACTCTTGCATTAAAGAGGCAAATCAACAATGTCCAAATAAACAAAGGAGAAACTATTAATGCATACTTCATGAGGATCATTGAACTAAGGGATCAATTATCTACAATTGGATATCAAATTGATAGCAAAGAGTTAACACTAATTGCACTAGGAGGCCTACCAAACTCATGGGATTCATTTGTTCAAGGAATAAGTGCGAGATCTAAACACCCCAAGTTTGATAGGCTAAGAACAGTTTGCCTTCAAGAGGAAACAAGACTCTCAACAAAAGAAAACAAACAAAAATCCATAGATGAGGAGATTCAAGTGCTCAACACATCATCTAATAAAAGGGGTAAGAAAAACTCTTACGGGAAAGGATCATTTAAGAGAAAGAGAAATTCCCATGGAAAAGGATCATTCAAGAAGAGGAAAGACATCTCTCAAGTACAATGTTTTAGATGTGATCAATACGGGCACTATGTAATGAAGTGCCCTGACAGATCAAAACAACAAGCATCATTTGCTAAAGTAGGAAAGTCAAATTCAGACCATGATTCTGAGAAATTTGTATTCTATTCAGCCTTATCAAGTCAAGTATCTAACAATATCAACAACTAGGTGATTCATAGTGGTTCTTCGAGGCGCATCACAGGGTTTAGAGAACACTTAGACACTATGACTGAAGAGACTGATGAAGAAGTAACAATTGGGGATGATTCTGCACATCCAGTAAAAGGGGTTGGAACTTGCTCCATCACATTGAAATCTGGTCTCTCCCTTAAACTCACTGGAGTTTTATTTGTACCTGGAATAAAGAGGAATCTAATATCCATCTCTGCTCTTGAAGACAATGGATATAGGGTTACCTTTATGGATGGGAAAGTTCTGGCATGGCCTAAGAACTCAACTATAAAGAAAGCTCTAACCATAGGTGTAAGACAAGGTTATCTTTATAAACTATGCACTGAAGTAAAGCAAGCCCTTACCCTTGATACTTCTCATTCAAATGAAATTTGGCATAGAAGATTAGGACACCTTCATTTCCATGCCCTACCATCCGTAGAAAAACTTGTATTAGGATTACCTAAGTTAAAACCAACTCATGAAGGAACTTGTAAAAGTTGTGCCCTAGGAAAGAATACAAAGGGATCCTTTCACAATCGCTTGAGAAACAACCAAAATGTATTAGAATTGGTTCACTCTGATTTATGTGGACCCATGTCTGTACCCTCCAAGGCAGGCTTCCTATACTATGTCATATTTATAGATGACTTCTCTAGGAAGATCTGGATTTACTTTCTTAAGTGTAAAGAGTCAATAGAAATCCTTAAAAGGTTCAAGGAGTTCAATGCTCTTACTGAAAACTTCTCTAGGAAGAAAATAAAAATCTTAAAGACAGACAATGGGAAAGAATACACCTCTGAAATCTTTAAGCAATTCTACATGAATGCTGGGACTAAGAGGGATTTTACAGTAGCCTACAACCCTCAAAAAAATGGGGTTGCCGAAAGGAAAAACAAAACCATTGTAGAAGCTATAAAAGCAATGTTGCTTGACAAGAACATTGAAACCTCATTCTGGGCAGAAGCCTCTAGAACTGGTGTCTACATCCAAAATAGATGTCCTCATTCTCACCTAGATAACAAAACTCCTGAAGAAGCATTTCCTGGCCTAAAACCTGATATTAGTCACTTTAGGATTTTTGGTTGCCCAGTCTATATTCATGTGCCCAAGGAGAAGAGATTCAAACTAGAACCTTCCGGAAAGAAAGGGGTATTTATGGGATATAGTGAAACCTCCAAGGCTTACAAGATATTCATACCCGGGCAGAAACAAATTGAATTGAGCAGAGATGTCATCTTTGAAGAAGACATTGCATTCAAAAGGGCAAGAAGTTCTAGTGAGATAGAAAATTATTCCCCCAGAGTATTAGAAGTGGAACCTACTCCTGAGATTTAGAGGGAGTATCCTGAGGAAATGCCAAATGAACTTCAATCTACTTCAGATGAGAATGCAAATGACAACATCAAGAAGAGGCCACTTTGGGCTAGAAAGAAGATCAAAGAAGCTGAGAATCATGCAGCACCCAAAGGAACATTTAGGGAGAGTAAAAGACCCACACGGTTCTCAAGCTATGTTGCTCTAATGAATGACATCATAAATTCAGAAGCCTTCAGACATCAAGTATGGAACGATGCTATGACAAAAAAGTATCAGTCCATTCTAAAGAATGATGTATGGGATATAGTGCCTAGACCAAAAGAGAAATCTATTGTCTCTTCTAAATGGCTCTTCAAAATCAAACATGTTGTTGATGGCAGTATAGAAAAACATAAGGCACGTTTTGTGGCAAGAGGTTTTTCACAGAAGGAAGGCATTGATTATGAAGAAAAACTTGCACCTATTGCCCGTTACACATCTGTGAGAGCAGTGATAGCCATTGCAGCAGCTAAAGGCTGGAAGATCCATCAAATGGATGTGAAAACTGCCTTCCTAAATGGAACCATTGAGGCGGAAGTCTATCTAGAACAGCCTGAAGGTTTTGTGATACATAAACCTGACTCACATGTATGCAAACTAAAGAAAGCACTCTATGGACTTAAACAGGCACCCAGGGCTTGGTATGAAAGAATTGAGAGCTACCTCTTGGGACTAGGATTCTCCAAGAATGATGCAGACCCAAATCTTTATTTTAAGGTAATCAAAGGTGATATGTTAATAATTATTTTATATGTTGATGACCTGCTGATAACAGGAGAAGATCACCTCATTGCTCAGGGAAAGAAGGATCTAACTTCAGAGTTTGACATGAAAGACTTGGGCATCTTACACTACTTCCTAGGTTTAGAAGTATGGCAGAAATCAGATGGCATCATACTAAACCAAGGGAAGTATACTATTGATATTCTGAAGAGATTTGGAATGTTGGATTGTAGAACCATGTCTACACCTATGGAAACCAACCTTCACAAACTAAAAGAAGCAGCAGCAGAATCTAAGTGTCCAGATACCACTCTATATAGACAAATGATTGGATCATTGATGTACCTGGTTAACACCACACCTAATATTTTCTATGCAGTGAATGCTCTAAGCTAGTTCATGTGTGAGCCAAAGGAAATTCACCTTGTGGTTGTGAAACATATATTGAGATATCTTCAAGGCACTATTGGATATGGTCTTCTTTACAAAAATAATCAACTAGATCTACATGGATACTCTGATTCAGATTGGGCTGGAAGTGTAACCGATCGGAAAAGCACATCAGGATGTTGCTTCAGTTTGGGATCTGCTATGATCTCTTGGATCTACAGAAAATAGTCTTCAGTAGCTCAAAGCTCGAAAGAAGCTAAATACATTACAGCCTCTATGGGGGCAAGAGAAGCAGTATGGCTCTAGAAATTGCTTGTGGGACTCTTTGGTGAGCCCTTGAATCCTACTATCATTCATTGTGATAATCAGAGTTGCATCAAACTCTCTATAAATCCAGTATTCCATGATAGATCTAAGCACATTGAGATCCCCTACCATTATGTAAGAGACGTGGTAGAAAGGAATTTGATCCAGTTGGAGTATATTAGTAGAAATGATCGAACAACAAACATTCTCACCAAACCTCTCTCCCGAATCAAGGTTGAACACTTCAGGAAGAAGCTTGGTATGATTGAAATGTAATTTGATATTATGTTTGAAATTCAAAATTGTTTAGAAGTTGTACTAATATATTTAAAGATGTTTAATTTGTAAACTCTTTTGTCATGTGTGTGACTCCATGACCTTATGGGTCCGCTCCCCCTGTGTACATTATTGAAAGGTGACGATCTTTCTAATAATGAACACTTGTATGTGACATTGTAAAGTGACGACTCTACAATGATGAGTTGAACTATCATGATAGATATCATGTGACTTGATATCTGTGGACATGTCATGATAGTATCTTTTGGAAACTTTGATGGATATCATGAGACTTGATGTCATTTGAAGATCATTGTGATCCTTAAGAGATAATCATGGTGGATAACTATATATATCCGTGGATATGCCATGAATTATTATGGTAGACATCATGTGACTTGATGTCAGTGCACATACCATAATGAAGATGTGATTATGAAGAATGTCATGTGACTTGACAATCTTGAGAAAACATATCATATCTTCGATATCACGTGTGAAGGTGATATCTCCACTTATTTGATTTGGAATATCTTCCCTAGCTAAGAGGGAGTGTTGATTTAAGATAGCTTCGGTCAGATATAAATGATGATTGCATTCATGCATCATCATCATTTATATTTAACCAAACTATTCTTAAAATATAAAACCATCAAATAAGTTATTCGAATTTCAGATGATGATGATCGAAATCTATAAATGTTCTGCAATCAGCACATTTGATACAAAAGAAATAAATCTGACTCAGAATTCTAGAACAAAATTTCAAACTTAGAATTTCCATAGGTTCTTTTAGGATACAATCTGATAAGATTTGATTAAAATTTACATCCCTCTTGAAAAGTTAGAAAAGCAGGTTGAGGGCTCATTTGGGGGTTTAGACTAGAGAATGTTATTTTCTTTGCTGTTGGAAAGAACTAGACGTTTTCCAAAGCTTCTAGAAGACGAAAAACCGTCTTGGAGTTGCTGGTTTCCGGGATGAAAATCCTCCTAGCTAGCTAGTGTGGTTTCAAATAGAGATCACTATTGTGCTACAAATTGAAGCTTCAGTTTTGGGTTGCAGCTATGGGCGGGTTTTATACCTTTCGAAGTTGCAAATTTTGATATTGTTGGTGAAGAGTTTGTTGAAGTTTTCAAGGGGCAAACTTGAGGAATTATTTGCTGGCCGTACCATTCATTCCTTCATACGTGGCTGTATCATCATTGTTGCAGCCGTACGCCTTGAAAGGGTTTGAGAGTTTTAAGAAATCTGGTTGCACATCTCATGGTACAGCTGTACCCCTATCTGTTGGGTGTGAGAATCCTAGGTTTGATCGCTGCCATTTTAGGACGTTCCCTTCATTGTTTGGTGGCGCTAGGGTTAACTAAAATCAATGGAAGTAATTTGGTGTTGAGATTTCGTCATTTGGTGGAGGTATGCTGATTTTATGGGTGCTGTACATGCTGTACCAGCGCCGTTACAAACTTGCAGTTTGTCTGATTTCTATTATCAGCCTTGTCTATCCTTTGTCCAGTGAGTTATGGTGAAGTTTCGACTGTTTGCAGGAGTTGTTTCTGCCTGTGTTCATTTTGGCATGTTGGGTGTGAATTGGTGGTCTTTTGGGTGTTTTTACGGTTGTCTAAACCTATTGCAGTGTGTTTCAAAACAATATCAGACTTGCACCAGCATTCTTCATCATTCAAACAGGGTATCTTTTATTATTTCATGGTTAATATGTTGGTTTCATGATATTTGGCACTATATTGGGGGTGTTATAGCAACTCTGTTATTTTCAGCAGTTTATATCAGCAGCTAATCTTCTTATTTTGGTGTTTACAATGCATATGAACTAACTTTGTAATGCTTCAGATTGTCATACTGCTGAAAAATATTATTTCTATGCATTTTATATTGTAAACACTATGGTAGTATTTCCAGTGGGTTTAAACTTTGTTATTGTTGATGTACTTACACCATTGGATAAATGGTTGTTTGTAATAAGATTTCCCACTGAATTAGTAGAGGTTTTTCATCACTCACCATTGAATAAGTGGAAGTGCTTATTTTCATTTCTAGTATTGCATATGCACTCCACTGAATAAGTGATATTGGTTGGCTTGCCGCCTAGTGTTTTCCTTCCAACTACTGCAATTTAATTTGATATGTAGATCCTTTCACTGTATGCTCTCACCTTGCTCATCATGGGAACTGGGTGATCAGAAAGTGAAAAGGTCATTACATTGTATCTCATTTTAGTTGAAGTAATTTTCAAAAAAATAATTTAACGGTGGTTATTATAGGCGAAAATCACTCCTCATAATGGTAAGGTTGCCTTTATTGAAAGCCGAAATTGCACAAAACAAGAAAACTGTAAACTTTACAAGATATTTTCATTTGTCTAGATTTTACAATTAAATATCAAAGCAAAGTTTATGGGAATGATGAATATGCAAACTTATCAAATAGAAATCAAAGTTTGACAAATCTACACAACAATGAAATCAAATATGCAAATTGCAAAAAAGAGTTCTGAGAAACAATAGCAACAAGATCTGAAATATGCTAACCAATTTTTTCGAAGGAATTACACAACATAAACCAGCAATAGCCAACTGGATTAGCGTTAGCATCAAACTGAAAACCAAGCTTGAAAGAACTCAACGCCAAGAATGCACACTCAATCCCAAGGAAGGATAGGTGTTGTCATATGGCGGAGAAACTAAAGAACAGTACTTGAAATGAAACAAACTCAACGTCAAGAATGTGCACTCAAGATCCCATTGAGGGCGAGGTGCTAACATATGACGGAGTTATTAATTGAAAACTAAAATAAATAGGCGGATAACCAGCCATAAGACAATTTCCACACTACCACCAAACAGTGGGGGGAAAAGACTACAATTAAAACACTTCGTCTGCTGCGGCAGGCATCCACTTAAGAGTGGGGATTCACCACTTGAGAGTGGGTACAAAGATATATCAAATGTTCGTTCTTCCACACTGGCGGTAAACCATCCAGGGGTAATTAATATGAAATTAAACAAGTAATTTGCAGCAATGACATTGGTTGGATTAGTACTACTAAATCTCAACCTTACAATTCAAGAGTCTGCAAATACAAGTATTACAATGATAGGAAATAAAGCCAAGAAGAGAAGAATGTATTCTATCAATGTTCTTTGACTTCCCAATGATAAATTAAAGGCCAAACTGAAAATTAATGCAATCTGATATAAAAATCTGAGTTCTGGAAATTTTGATCAGCAAACTGTAAACACCATAAAATGCTCATAACTTGGTCAAATTACCTCCAAATGACGTGAAATCAGTTGCAATGATCTCCTGGAAGATAGGCACCCATTCCATGATGAAGAAACAGCAGCAAATGATGAGTATTATTTTCTTAGCACAATTCCCAATGTTCCAGAATGGTACGGCCTTGAGCAAGGGCGATTTTGACAAGTAAAAATCATAAACTCAAAACTAAAATCTGAAACTCTCCAAAGATGGTCGCCTTGGGTGTAGGAATGGATTGGAAAAGTACCCACAAGCAAATTAAATTCACTCCAAAAGCTGTATGCAAAAACCACTTTCAGCTGTGACTGTATCAGCAACTTCAAAACTGGAAATTTCATCAAAATCTTCAACTATTGAGCTCAATCTGCTAGTCTGATTTGAGAAGCAGCAAATGACCAACTAGGTGTTGTATTTCAAACACGAAATTGGATTGGAACTAGGAGGTAAGCATCCCTCGAAGTATTAAACAAGTTGTCATTTCGACAGCATAACATTAGCATAAAAATATTGGATAATCAGCTCTTCAAACAGCAGCAATATATAAGCTTTTGTTGGCAAATGAAGCAACAAGAACTCTTCAAATTCCAAGAAGTTGAATCACTTCAACTTCCAAAAGGGACGCCACCTTTTTGCCTCTTACTTTTTGAAATAATAAAATATCATTCAACTTCTCCTTTAGGCATCCATTTCATATTGCAACAATAAAGCATTTATTAAATAATTAAATGCTCACTTGACCCCTTTATGTCCCCTTCTTTAAAACAACTTGAAGTCATCAAGCCTAGGCGTGGGGTACAACTTCAAGACATGAAAATTGACTAAGTCTGAAACTCAGTCCAAGGAGATAACCAAAAACAATGCCCAAGCTGCAACTGAAGAATTGCTAAAAATAGCAAACTGACAAATGCCAAACTGAACCAAGTTGATGATGATGCTTCTGCCAAAAATGAACTTACTAAAAATAGCAAATGCCAAAAATAGTAAGTTAACTTCAAAACCATCAAAAAGCCAAACTGAACACTAAACTGCAAAGTATTGAATTGCTGCTAGATAGATACTGCCAAAAGATAGACTTGCTAAAAATAGCAAACTGCTATAAATAGTAAGTCTGAACGCCAACTGAACAGAATCTGAAAGAGGAAACCCTAGTTTTTCTACTTCAGCTTAGCCTACGGATTTCCGAAAATAGGCTAAATCCAAAGAAGAGTGTATGGCCAAAATGGGGATATTACAAGATCTAACATAAGAAAAGATAATACTTAAATGGCAGATTGAGATGCAAAGGTCTGGTTTGGAATTTTTACTGTTTCACTAATTTGAAAAAGTACAAAGCCTTTTGTTCTCCACTACAACTTTGCAAAATTTTCTCAAATTTCAATATCATTTACAATTAGCAAGTGCAGTATTTGTAAACTTTGTCCAATTATTGCTAGGGAGTTATGAGAAATAAAACAATATCCCATACATTTCAAAGTCATTTTTTAAAACTTTAACTTTTGACAAAGTAACATAAGACATATTTAATCACTACATTTAGCCTTAAAATTGACAATTGAAAGATTGGCGTCGGTCGGACATTAAGAGTAGCAGCTTCAGTGCTAGGTGCAACGCCAGGTTGGGTGCCACTGGCACGAGATTTGGCCCGCCAGGATTGGCAACCACACTCCAAGATTCGGCAGTTTCATTAGAGCCATTGCCAAGTTCGACAGGAAGAGATGTACTCCCAGGTTCAGAGGCACCGCCAAGTCCGGCGATGGCGACTTCAGTAGAGGCACCGCCAGGTTTGGCAAATTCAGGAGAGGCATTGCCAAGTTCGGCGATAGGTGATGGATTGCAAGGGTCGACCGTAGGAGATGAATTACCAGGTTTGGCAGCTTCAAGGGTTACACCGCCAGGTCTAGCAGTCTCAGGGGATACACCGCCAAAAACCTCGATCCTTGCCGCATTGACAGAAACACCAGTGACAGCGACTTGGGGAACAATCACAACGCAGGAGCAGGCTTCCCTTGCTACACCGCCAGGAGCGCTGGGAGTGGCACAGATTGATGATTGGCTGGGGTCGGTGGGGTTCACTTTGGAGGTGACCGAGCCGTACGTCTAAAGCCCTTCAAAAGGTTTGGTTG
The DNA here is from genome assembly GCA_007258455.2 of Sequoia sempervirens. NCBI lineage: Eukaryota > Viridiplantae > Streptophyta > Pinopsida > Cupressales > Cupressaceae > Sequoia > Sequoia sempervirens. Next base: position 130,232 of record VDFB02252332.1, read on the forward strand.
GGGGTACGGATGAGGGATTCCCAATTCTTCAGAATCAACAGAGTGAGACGGCCAAGTTGGAAAAACAAGTGCACTCGCAACCGCCAGGTGAGATGGAGACAACAGGAGAAATGGAGACCGCAGCAGTGGTCCGGGAGCCTGAGGGACAAACACTAAGGGAGACCCCTATGACGGGCATGGAGTATTCGTTGGCACCCGGAGATGAGGAGGAGGATAATGATTCCACAACGTCTAGCAGATTGGTAATTGAGATGTCACAGCCAGATCCATCAGATCCCGTAGGGACCGTGAAACGGTATGTAGAGGAACTTAAGCACATGCGGTAATTGATGATCCGAGTAGGATAGGTCTTTAAAGCACTCAAGGTCAGTCATTCTCCCCTAGTAGGCCAGGAAATGCAGCGCATCCACGGATTCATGCAGATAGGGTGTGAGTCGAAGTTTGTTCGTATCTTCACTAGCTAGGGATGGCCGACAGGCGAAACCCCAGCAATGCGCAGAGCATGGTGGGGTACACCACCAAGGATGGCAAGAAGGGATGTCAGGGTTTTGGAGAATCTGTATCATATTGAATTAGCCTTCCGTGAAGTTTTCTATAATGTGAAACGGAAGATGCTGTCCACTGAGCTCGCAGTGACACAGAAGGTAGAGGCATATAGACTATTGCAGAAGATCAAAGATGAGTCGGCAATGCTATCAAGAATCTTCAAACTCAGTTGGCGGAGAAAACTCAGATAGCCACTACCAACAAAACACAGATAGTGGCCTTAGAGGTTAGGATGACCCACTTTGGAGGAGGAGGCGCAGCAAAGGGAGCAGGCGTGGCGAAAGAAAGTAAGGGAGTTGGAAGAACAGGTGAAAGAGCTGGAAGAACAGCTGGCAACTAGGAGCACGAAGGCGGACAAGGCCAGAAGTCACTTGATAGAGGCAACTCGCATGGTTAAAGCTGCCAAAGAACAAAAGATTCTTGTCGATCACCAGCTCTGCATGCACACTAAGGAAGTGAGGCGATTGAGGGAGCAACACTCTTCGCCAACCACCCCGACGTCATCAGTCCATCCAAGGACGTCCTCGCTTGCCCCTCCTCATTAGCTTCATATGCAGTATCATTCCCTTTTGGGTTGTCATGTCGTCTGGAAGACGACTTCTTTTGTTGGGGGGGGGATGATGTAAACCGTCATTGTCTTTAGTTTTTTGTTGTAGTCGGCCATAGTTGGCCATACCATAGTTGGTTGTAGTCGGCAAATTACTTATGTTAATAAAACTGTAGTTGTAGTGGGAATAATAAATGTCATGTAACTAAGTCCCGATTAGTGGTAAACGGTTGTTATGAAATGTCACGATGGTTGGTTTCTCAACCACCACCGAGCGTTATATGTACTGAATCTTTGTAGTCGGGAAGACATGATTTGATAGTGTGACATCCATATGATTGTACATGTTGATACTTACTGAAAAATGAATAGAAGCATTCCAAATTTCAAGCATCTTATGTTTTCAGATATGTAGTTTTGTTCTATGTTTTGTGCATAATCTAGTTTACTTCCGTAGTACGTTAAAATACACCCAGTAAAGTAAACAGATTCCTCGCCTTTTTTAATGATAACTGTGTCATCCATTGCTTTTTCTTTCTGCTGATTGTTTGCTCCCTAAATGCTAATCAATGTCCTGTTGGTTTTGTCCAAGCCAGGGCCATCTACATAGCTTGAATGGAAGAGGTAGGAAACATAAGCATTAGCAGTTTGATGTGCTTCTATCCACTTCTTGGCCATTTGTTTCTTGAATTCTTAGAACATGACTTTAATTTTCATCAATTTCTCCTAAGAAGTAGTTAATGCTCAAAGGTTGACTCGAACCTTGATTGATCACTTCAGCTAGGTGTTCCTCGAGAATATCTTTGTGTTGATGGACTACTCTCCATTGTAGAAATGTTGTTTTCTCAATCAAATCATGAGTGTCCATCATGCGATCCACAACATCATTATGGGCACTCTCTAGTTTGATTACTCCTTCCTCAAGCAAGTCAATCCTTAGTTTCATAATTTTAGACCATTCCATCAATGAGGACTGATATACTCTATCCAAGATGCCTTTTGTCACAAGTCTTTTGAATTTGATTCTTGACATCTGTTTGAATTGTGGAAGATTATCCATGTGTACTTGCAATTCTTTCTTGAATTTGGCTAATAGTTCCTTGATCAGATTACAGTTTTCATTCACTCTACCATGCAAAGCCATAGCATCATCAATGACCTTTGACCGATGTAGCAACAATTGATTTAGCCTTTGGTTTGTAGCATCCAAACTACACTTCATCTCTTCCATGGTTCAGGTGTCTTCTTGTGAGACAGTGGTAGGAACAACAATTGTCACTTCTAAATATTGGAGATAAGCAACCGAGTGTTTGGTGTAACATGTTAGCTATCTAACTTGCTCATTTGATTCTTGTTTGGTTTTGTATTCCTTATCCAGCTGGGAGACAATGGTAGTAATAGATGTTTGCATACCTTTAATCTCATCATCTCTTGCTTGTTTGCCCAAATTGACTCTAGAGATCCAATAGTTAGATGGCAGCAACTTCCATTCATCACCATTAGAGTGGCAAACTCCAAAATCCTTGAGCCTTGTGGATTTGTGAAAATAAAAGAGATTATTCTAGCCTTTTTACTTTGAGGAGGCTTTTCAATTGTTCATGCAGTGGTATAGAAGTCATTTGTAAATAGCTTTGAAACTCTTTTCTTCTTCTTACTAGTGAGGTCTAACCATGGAGGAATCATAAGTAAGGATGAATCATCATATTTTGAGGTTTGCTTCTACTCTTGGTTATCTTATACAACCTATTCTTGAGATTGTACAAGAAAGGGGAAATGGGTGGAAACAATTCCTAGGAATGGGTTCTCTCAAAATATTGAGTAGGAGAGAGTGCCTTAGGAATAGGGACTTTAATGGTTTTTTCTTTCATAGGTGACCCTTGAGTGGTTTACAACTTTTTCTAGAGGGACATCTTAAACAGGGGAAGGAGGGACTTGCTTGTCAGGAGAAATAATGTGGGGGAACATGGAGGAGATGGAGGAAAAGATTGGACATGAATTTGTATAGAAAGGTTAAATAGGATACAGAGGTAGAGGTTGAGTGGGAGCTTGTTTTTACAAAGAGGTAGGGGATTGAAGGGTTGCCATTTATTTAACTACCTTGGAGGAGACTTTTGAGATATATTTTGGGCCCTTCTTCCTCTTGGTTGCTCTTTATCTTCCTCTTCCTTCTTTGGCTTGAGAATGCCTAAGTTTGGAAGTTTTGGCTTTGAAGGTTTGTTCTTTTCAACCCTCTACTTATTCTTAGGAGGATCCTTGGAATCTTTGTGATCCTTGGGTGTTTCCTTAGTAGTAGGTTTTGGATCTCCTAACTTCTTGTTAAGCTAGGTCAAATTCTTGCAAATAACTCTCCTACAATTAACTTCCAATGAGTTTTTTCTTCCTTAGACCAATCCAAAGATGGAATAGGTAGCTTGGAAATGCCTCTTTTGTTGTAAGCATCGTCTAAAACATCTCCATCATTTGATATATGTTTGAGAACTTTTTCTATTCCAAATGCTTTGATTTGAAAGACAGTCAATGTCGGAAAGCTCGTCTTCTTGACTTCATGTTCATTACCTCAATCAACCAGAAAATCTTTCAAGTTGAACTTCTGCTTATAAGAAGACTACATATTTCTCCATATTCCTCTTGAGGTTGAAGGAACCTCTTTTCATTAATGTGCAAATTGAATTTGGATAAAATTCATCCTCTAAGCTTTTTGCATGGAGTAGGGAACAAGAAGTGTATGCATTGATGCTAAGAGGGAATTGCACACATGTTCTATGTTTGTGAGATAGGATTTCATGCACTTAACACAATTGCCTTGTCAATTCGAACAATGATGTCTGGTCACTCACATACTTAGGCAGCTAGAAAGGGGCACTTGTGAAGCCTCCTGCCTTGATGTATGCGAAGGTTGGGAATTGGATGAACCAATTACTCCACTCGACAGTTGTTTCTATGGTCTCCATGGAAAAGTTCATGTTCAAATCATTCTCCATCTATTTGATTAAAAAAAATAAGAACGCATATCTAACCCTCTTGAAATGCTTTTGGTTTTCTTTGAGTTCTAGTGGAGGGTAAAACTCATACACACTTTTTTGCCCCTTTGTTGCAACCATAATCATTTTTCCATTCCTATTTAAACTAGGAAAACTAACTCTCCTTGCCATGAGATAAACAACATAGGAGGTGATGTAGAATTTCTCTGTTTCTTGCACTCTATGATGTCCCCTTCTTATCTCGCTTCAGTATCTCGATGGATTAGCCTATCTTCTGACCCTCATTGGCTAATGTTGTTGTTTAGAGGGTCCTGTGTCGAAGTTATCTCACTCTTCAAATGGCAGTTTGCAATGGTTTATCTCTCCAAACCCTTGACAGATTCAGAGGCGATGTTATTCAGAGGTTTCTCGCTCCGTTTTAATACACTTACTATTTATAGTAAGTTAGTTGGGTGATAGGGGCCAACCTTACTATTTTTGGTAAGGCACCTAGGTGAGTAGAGGATTCAGTGGGTTACCTCCTAGCACTGTCAGATTCAGTAAATGATGTTTATCAATGGAGTTTTGATATTATAATTATTATTAAAGTAATACTTTAATAATAATTATCACTCACAAAGACCTCCTAAGAGAATTAATATTATTTTTCATGTACAAAGTCTTGCAAGCCCAGCCATCCAACCTAAAACACATCCAACACTTTTTTAACAAGTTATTACACTATGTTGTCCCTTTAATATTTTTCAACATTAGACAACTTAAGTGAAAAATTAATTAATAAGTTGATAATTAACCCAAGTTGCGAAAAGCATTGAAATGACATAAGAAACAAATTTTGATCATGCCAACATGATATTGAGGACTTGGGATGATGATAAGAGGCAACAAAGTGACCTTCGAATAATAGCCTTCTCCTCCAAGAAGTTTGGAGTGCTCCCGAAAGACCCACTAAGCTCCCTATCAGCAACAACTCTGCAAGATTGATCCTATGTTCTCCGAGAACTTTGGAGATCCCCCAAACACACCAATTAGCCTTCGAATGCACTCTGAAACTAGGCTAATTGTTGACAAATCAATATCGCTAAAAATGGGGACATTTCATCACCCCAATAACTATTGAAGATTTGACATTGCAAATCTATTCACCAGCATGTCCACAATTGACCAAAACTAAGTCAATAATAATAGAAAACCTATGATATTTACAACATAATTATTGTGTATAACCTTGATGCATCAATTTCAAGCATGTTATAATTAAATGTCCATATTTATGTCCTCAAAAACTATCATATACTGTTGTAGATCATTTGGATCACATGTACTAGTTATGTCACTTAAATTTCGCCATAATACGTGTTTGTCCCCATCCTAGGCCAAGTGGTTCTATCCCTTTTCTTGAGAATAGTGGAATAGACAATGAGAATAGAAAGAACCTTTGAATCAACCAAATAGCGAAACTATGCTAAAAGAAATTGATGCTTTTAGTGACTATATAGTCAAAATGCACTACACTCCAAGTATCACTAGTATGTAAAGAAGTAACCTAACAATGAATAACAATACTTATCCTCCATTAATATAAGAGGTCATCAAGTTCATTCTTTCTACTTACCTTTTAAATATTGACTTTCAAATTTATAACAATCAAGCAAAAACAAATTTTACCCCAATTACAAACAAAGAAGATCAATACATGAATTGAATCTCTCCTATGCATGGTTCAAATAAACACTAAGGACTTAGAAATAAACCTTTGACATTATCTCCCATTGTTCATGTTTAAACTTGTATTTCCAACGTCCATGATTAACAAGAATGTATCGCACTGCATAGATGACCATGGCAACAACTGAATCTATTTGCATTCCTTTTGTAATAATTGTTTTATAGAGATCCAAAACTGCAAAACCAACATGAGAAATCATGTACTTATTCATTCTTCATAGAAAAAAAGACAAATAATTTTACTATCATATGAAAACAATTGAATAATATATGTTGTAAAAACAAATTGTCAATGAAAATGCATAATCTTTCTGTGTAAAATTATCATCCCACATTAGCTACAATCAAAAACATAGGCATATATCACATTTAGTTTGTCTTCAACATTCCATTCATATGAAACGTGAAAACCCAAAAATATCAACCAAGCAGAAAGAAAATCATATAAGTCCACTATGCAAGGGGAAGGTGCAAAGGGCAAGAGAAAGAGAGATTATATTAATGTCCACAAATGACCAAGAACAGGTAAAAGGGACTGGAACATACTACTATTACCATAGTGAAGTGCTACAACAAAAAGAGGACATAGACTCGAAGCAAATAAAAGCAAGAAAACAAAGAACTAGACAAGCTGACATAAACCTAAAATACCAACCTTGAAACAAGTACAAATATAAATAGACATGCTAGGTGAGCCATAAACCAAAGTTGGCAATCTATTCACATTTTAATTTTTCTTCTTCAAGACAACTCAAACTAGAATAGTATGAGGTAAACTTCTTCAAATTATAAGGGAAAACTACCTAAGAAACTAACAAACCCTAGAAATTAAGCTATATACAATCATATACACTTTTTAACCTTATTTGCAATATTTTATGGCCGTTTTCCAATAATGAATTAACACAATAAATTATACCCCATCTTTTTGCCTCCTATACTAGCACAAGATAAACAATACCTCATCTCACAAGCAAGTTTTATGGATTTCATGACTGAAAGCAGGTAAATCTCGATGCAACAATAAGTACTTATTGCCTAAAAGAAAAAATTAGATAGTGGATGTTAAAAAAAAATTTAAAGGAATAATTAATCCAACAAATAGACCACACGATCCCTATAATCAAAAAAGCTATATTTCATACAAAACTATAACCTAGCTAGACAAATGACCTCAATACAAAGCTTGGCATTATCCACTTATAATTCAATTAATGAAATCACAAACACAAGAAAACTAGATTAACCAATAGTTTCAGCAATATAAGCATAGCATCAACAATTATTTTTAAATTTTGCGCTGAAAACACTTATCTACAAGGTTACAAAACCATTTTTTTGAACTTAGGATGATAATTAACTAATCCCAAAAATATTAACCATTAAAATAAAATGTTTAAAAGTATTGAACAAGCTAGAATAAACTTCTATAGATATCTTAAATACATGTATCTAAAAATACTGAGAGATATCAATCACGAGTTACTACATTAATTTAAGAGTTATTTTATTTTGCTTTTGAACTATTCAAAAATAATTTTATCTTATTTGCATTGTTTTCTTTAATTTTATTTTAAGTACTGATTTATTTTATTTTATATACATAAAAGTTATTTTAATTTTATTTTGTTTTACTTTATTTTTATTTGAAGAGCTGTTTTTATTTACTTAAGAGTTATTTTTCAATCATTTTATTTACTTAAGAGATATTTTATAGTTTTAGCTTTTTTTTTAAATATATGTTGGCTCTTTAATAGTTTTTGTTAACATCCTCATGCCATTACACTACATCTCATCCTACCATTGTAGTTACGCCTCTCATTGTAAATATCTTTGAAGCATAAAAACTATGCTAAACAAAACTAAAATTAAAGCTAGCTAAAAAACCCTAAAAAATAGGCTCTCAACATCCTATCCAAATGTAGGACCTCCAAAAAAGCAATTGCTAAAAATAGTTATGTCCAAAAGTAGTAGTTATTAAAATAAAAATCTGATAAACAAATCCTCTCAATGATTATGATATAGCCCTTTCATTTTAAAACAAGACTACTCTATTAAAGAATCTTGAAACCCTAAACCTCCAATTCATTGAGGACTTCAAAAACCACATAAACCCTATCTTGAGACTTCGTAAAATCCTCATAAATCAAAACTATCTTACTTCAAGCCCTAGGCAGCTAGGAAAATCACGAAATATAGATTTTATGCATCAACAAAACCCTAACACCAAAAAGCTTCAGAAAAACTTGATAGTAGTTTAAAAATACACTTTTGGAATCCTAAGGTTTGCAATATTAAGACCAAACACCTACACAAAACACTCCAAACACCAAAGGCAACCTTAAACGAGATGACAAACATTGAAAAAAGCTGGCTGAAACTAATGACAAATTGATCCAAATAGATTACCACATATACAATGCTCATGCTTTTAACGTTTTGTTATTGCTTTATGTTCAAAACAAGCTAAGAGAGCTTTTCAGGGGTCTCTGCCACCCAAAACGTGTCATGATCACTTCAAGTGCCTTTTTCTATCACTTTTGCTGCTATAAATATAGCAAAGAACCACTAGGAGCACTCCAAGCCTACACTTGCCACATAAAACATTATTATAATTGACCAAGAGCACTTAAAATAGATGTTTGCCTCTTGAATTTGGGTTTAAAACCACTTGGAGCACTTTTCACGAGTTCTTGTCACTCAAACTCCATATCCTTGGACACTTAAACTTTATCACATTTATCAAAGCCCTCTTTCATGACATCTACCACTTAACCTGACATAAAATGCCTAAATAGCTACTCAAAGAGCACTCCTAGACAGTTACTACCACTTAGTACATGTTATATTTTAGTAAGGATTGCTTTTGTCCCTCCCCTCACTTTACATAGCAAACAACTAAAAAAGAGCACGTCATGCTCCTATTGCAACTTCAAACATGGTTACAACTGATCAAGAGCACTTTTTATGTCATTTGCCCTGGAAAACTGCCATAAAGCATGCTCCTCCTAGCTTATTGCCCTTTCTTTGACACTTAGACAGATTTTGGTGTTAGATAAACAAAAGTCCTTGAAACACAACTTCTTTAATCTTCTTTCACACATGGCCATGACATTTTCACTATACAACCCTTAAAAATAGAAAACCTTGCTCAAAATAGGGCAAGCAACAAAGGTATACTCCCGACACTTTGTTTTAGCTTGTGAAAAATTGTTAGACTAACACAATCAAACAAACAAAAAGGACCTTGAGATTAAAAATTTCATAGGGTTGACACATAACACAGGCTAGGAGCCAAAATCGTTAAGTGTTTGTACTCTCGCATATATTGCATGAGCCAACAATATTAACATTAAGCATCATTAGAGTACCAATATAGCATCTAAGAATACTCGTCAAGTTAGTCAAAGGCTACATGGATCAAGGTGGTCGAACCTAACAACCAATTGACTCCTGTAAGAACCCTCTTGTCCTTGCTATAGGTTTTCAAACGCAAATGATATATTTCTTTTGTGTTTTTTGCAAGATATATGATTTTTTTTGTAATTTTTGTGAATAAATGCCAGGCAAGTGATGCAAGAGAGATATTTACGAAGATTGATGTAAATATGCACAACTAAGGTAGGAGACTAACAAGCATTGCTTTCAAATTATTTGCAATAACAATAACAAGAGTTTTTATTCAATATTTCATAACCGGATGTTGCAATCAGCAAACTGTGCACTTCTGCAAATGAAGAACAGCAATGGTGTAAACCCCAGTTTGATCAATGTGCACAATATACCGATTTCTCCACCCCTATTTTGCTGCCAAATGTTACCCAGCTCCTAGCCACCCCAACCAACAGAGCTTGCTGCACAAAATCTTAGGCGCTTTGACCTAGTGAGTGGGCGCCTTCAATCAAGAACTGTACGACCTGCATCTAAGAGCTGTACGGCCTGTATTGGGACTGTTGTACGGCCCAATTTCAAAGCAAACAGCCTCCAAACAATGTCAAACAATAAACTCCTGGTTCACAACGAATGTCTTCAGTTTCTTCTCAACAAACTTCTCAAGTTTTGCACAATGTTGACCTCTGTGTGAAGCCAACTCACTAAGTAATCTTCAGCTGATATCTCACAACCTCACAATGCTGATCAATGAAGATACCAAGTTCTCCATTGTAAAGAAATTGCAGAAACCCCAGGTTTCTTCTCCTCACACGCCAAACTCACAAGTGCCAAGTTTATAAAATGCATAAAGAATGAATCAAATGCTTCCTTGGATGATTATTTACTTTTCTTCAAGTGCACAACTCCCAAAGATGCCTTTTTAAATCATTAATATATATTATATAAGTTTTGATGACTTTTTATAAAGTCACATTAAATGGGTGCCAATACCAAGGTATATTAAAATATGTCTTTTAAGTCATTAAATGGCCCCTTTTGACATAAAGTTAAGATATAACTTTATGATATGTACCCTTTTAAATAATTAATTATTATTAAACATAAACTTTAATAATAACTAAAATAATATAACTTTATCATTAATAATCCATTTTCCATTCCCTCTGAACCTGGGGTCACCCACTGCACTCACATTGCATTCAGGTGCCTTACTATTAATAGTAACACTGGACTCCAATAACAAAGTGATTTACTATAAATAGTAAGTGTGTGAAACTGAGTCCTGAATCACCAAACGAAGGCCAATCCTAAACCAAAATGAGCTTTGGAGAAGAAAACACTCAAATAACTGCCAAATAGGACCCTCTAACCATCTACATTAACTTACGAGGCCCAAATAATAGGCTAATCTACCAAAAATGGCAACAATCTAAAAAAGGGACAGTATAGTCCGCCCTCCCTGAAATTGTTGTCCCCAAGCAATCTCAACTGCCAAAGAAAACCCTTTCAAAGATCACTCCACCTGGGTCCCAAGGGAAGAAATGTGTAATGTCCCTGATATCACCAACCAACTTCTACAACACCAGCATCAGAACAACTGACAAATCACTATGAACCACATCCACCTCTATATCAGGTGTCTCAGGAGTATGAACCTCAAGGGGAAGCGACTCAGAATGCTAACACAGTTTGCTTCCCATATCCAAGCAAGGTAAGATATCATACCAATTGTCCACCACGTGTGCATCAGAACTGTGCACCTAAAACAAATCATGTATAGGTGAATCAAAAAAAAAATTGTAGGCACTCCTCACCGTGTACACGCTGTAAAACTCCTCAGTGAGCCCTACCTGGAATCCTGATGCGCTAGAAAGATCCCAAGCACTGCGATTATCACCGAACTTTGTACTGGTACCAGGAGTGTGATCAAAATCCAACTTGAAGAGTGGATTATCATAGACCAATCCAGCATCAAACTCAAATAATGGATTATTCACAAACTGCACAACCACTCCATGTTGATCAGAATCATCCATCTCCCAACCCTTGGAACAATGAATTGAATCGAACTCCTGAACAACCTCCTACTCTCTCCTTGCACCCTTCTCTCTACTAAGAGAGATAGAACGCAAACTCCCACCATCATGTGATCCATCAGCTCTACCCACTTCCTCAACGAAGGTATTGCTCTTATGTACCATATGGGATGGCTCCAATGACATAATAGAAGTTGCCGATTTGACAATATTTTTGCACACTTCTTCTTCCATGGTAACTGCATATCCCTCCGAAGAGCGATCCTGGGACTCATTGCCAATTAATGAATTTTCTAATTTGTTTTCTATGGTCTGATTTGAAAGATCAGACTTGTGGTGGCATGAATCCTACTCACACAATGCATCAATAATACCCAAACCTTAAGTATTTTCCTTTGACAACTACATGGAACCATCACCCTCATGTGAAATAGTTGTTGTCTTGTGCTAATACAAAGGAACCTCACTGCTGTCATGAAAATCAGAACTGTTATCAGTGCTGATAACAACTTCTTGAATGTTGTGAGTATCATTCTAGGGTTCCACCATACTATTATCATGTTGTAAAATTTTATTATCAGCAACCACTTCAGTTTTAACCCCATGTTCACATGTACATTGAAAATCATTTTGAAGCATTTCCTTTTTCTTATCCTTTCTTTTAGATTTCCCAAACATTCTTAGAAATCCCTATTGTGTTTCAGGATCACTCATCAAATCATCCAAGTTCTGCATAAAATCAAGAGTCGATTTATCGAAAGCCATTTTTTCCTCTGTTCTGAATATAAGAGACTTCCCCAATAGGATGGTAGGAAACCGCTCTGATACCACTGTAAAAACCCTCCTTTCCTTGCTATAGGTTTTCAAATGCAAATCATGTATTTCTTTTGTGTTTTTTGCAAGATATATGATTTTTTTGTAATTTTTTGTGAATAATGCCAGGCAAGCAATGCAAGAGAGATATTTACACAAATTGAAGTAAATATGCACAAATAAGGTAGGAGAGTAATAAGCATTGCTTTCAGATTATTTGCCACAACAATAACAAGAGTTTTTATTGAATATTTCATACCCAGATGTTGCAATCACCAAACTATACACTTCTAGAAATGAAGAAGAGCAATGGTGTAAACCCCAATTTGATCAATGTGCACAATATACCGATTTCTCGGCCTCTATTTTGCTGCCAAATGTTACCCAGCTCCTAGCCGCCCCCAACCACAGAGTTTGCTGCACAAAATCTTAGGCGCTTTGACCTAGTGAGTGCCTTCAATCAAGAACTGTACGACCTACATCTGAGAGTTGTACGGCCTGTATTGGAACTGTTGTACGGCCCAATTTCAAAGCAAACAACCTCCAAACATTGTCAAACAATAAACTCCCGGTTCACAATGAATGTCTTCAGTTTCTTCTCAACAAACTTCTCAATTTTTGCACAATCTTGACCTCTGTGTGAAGCCAACTCACTAAGCAATCTTTAGCTAATATCTCACAACCTCAAAATGTTGAGCAACAAAGGTACAACATTCTCCATTGTCAAGAAATTGCAGAAACCCCAGGTTTTTTCTCCTCACACGCCAAACTCACAAGTGCCAAGTTTATAAAATGCATAAAGAAATGCATTGAATGCTTCCTTGGATGATTATATACTTCTCTTCAAGTGCACGACTCCCAAAGAGGTCTTTTTAAATCATTAATATATATTATATAACTTTTGATGACTTTTTACAAAGTCACATTAAATGGGGGCCAATACCAAGGTATATTAAAATATTTCTCTTAAGTCATTAAATGGCCCCTTTCGACATAAAGTTAAAATATAATTTTATGATATGTACCCTTTTAAATAATTAATTATTATTAAAGATAAACTTTAATAATAATTAAAATAATATGACTTTATCATTAATCATACATTTTCCATTCCCTCTGAACTTGGGGTCACCCACTCCACTCACACTGCATCCAAGTGCCTTACTATTAATAGTAACACTGGGCTCCACTGACAAAGTGACTTACTATAAATAGTAAGTGTGTGAAACTGAGTCCTGAATCAACAAAACAAAGGCCAATCTTGAACCAAACTGAGCTCTAGAGAAGAAAACACTCAGATAACTGCCAAACAAGACCCTCTAACCATCTGCATTACCCAACAAGGGCCAAATAATAGGCTAATCTATCAAAACTGACAATGACCTAAAAAGGGAACATTACAACTCCCCTTAGAACCTTCCCTAGCACTCAAGGTAGAAGAACTACTGCAAGCCCTATAGTGTGGGAGTCCTAGAGGATCCCAAATGTCAAAAGGAAATAGAAGCACAACTTGTATAAAGGCAGTTGTAGTATTTTGGGGCCCGAGTAAAAGTAGACAACAATGATGAGCAATGCCTCATAGATCTTCCACGTCATATTCATGAATTAATAATATCTAAAAGTTGCATATCACAACTAGCATCTATGATTGGCTAAAAGGAGGTAGTCAATATAGTAGCCCTTGGGCCACCACGAAAGGGTCTATATCTAAAAGTGGTGACCTCACAAAGAAAAATGACAAAGAATCTTTGATCAAAAATAGTAGAAGAAAGTACAAAGAGAACTACAAAAATATCTATATAAACAATGTTACCCTCCACATATGTCGTAGGAGACAATACTACAGAAAATAAAATGCTTCTTAGTCTCAACCTCCTAGAGAGAATGAAAGAAGCAAACCCTTTCACTTCCTGAAATGTTGTAGTCAGTCTCAACTAAATGATAATGTAAGTCCACCCTCAACTAGCCAAGGTAAATTGTCAAACCATGAGACCAAATATGTTATATATAATTGAGTCAAACAACGCTACCATGAGCAACTTGCAAAAAGTGCATAGGATAAAAATCCATCTCAAGGTGAAGACACTACAAAGGGGAGGTCCAAGTGATATAGACATACTAATTGTAAGTGTCCTCTCTAATGGACCAATTGAGCACTAATTTTCGGGATGAAAGCAATCAAGGGCACATAATGAGTACCTAGAAGGAAGATGCATGTCCAAAGCTACAAAGTGGGGGTCCAAGTGTAATAGACATACTAATTGTACATTACCTTTCTAATGGACCAATTGAGCACTAATTTTGGGGATGAAAGTAATCAAGGGCACATAAGGAGTACCTAGAAGGAAGATGTATGTCCAAAGAAATGCCAATAGATTGGAAGAGAAAAATATCCTCAAAAAACTAGCAATGTATGTCTAGTAGGGCCCAAAGTAGCAATCTTTTTCTTAAAACACAAAATGCCAAAAATGGATAACTCCCACAAGTAGAAGCAAAATCCGCCATAGATATAAACCTATGTAAAAATTAAGTGAGACTAAGCTCTCAAGAAAAAGGGATTGAACAGCAAAGTCAACTAAGAAAATACATAGAGGGACCATCTATTTGCATCAAATCACACACTAAACATAATTGTTTGAACACTTTCAACATAAGCCTAGTCATCGTACACAAAGCTAGGACCTTAAAACTTTGAACCATAAAGCACTATGGGCTTAATCATTGCATTGAAACATGCAATTTCAACAAGACCTCTAGAAATATACTTGAAAGCATTGACACTCTAGAACAAAGAGTGTGGTGTATCCCTTGCAAAGATGAGATTGAGAGGCAAGCTACAAACAAATAAATGGGCTACTGAACTGAAATCCCAAATATGTATAAGAAGAAGGATTGAAAATCCTTGTGATTACTCACAAGAAATGCAAGTACTCGCACACCTAATCCGGCGGCGAGCAACTTGCAGCAAAAACTTGACGATGGGTTTTTTTTAATTGTCATGATTTTTTCCTTGAAGCTCATCAAAACCTATAGTTTTTCCCAAAAATCCATGAAAAACTCACCCAAATCAACTATAAAACCCGAAACATACGAAACACTAACATTTATAAAGCGATTTGACAATTTTTCACAACACGACAAACAATTCAAAGAACGACTAGGGCACAACAAAATGTGACAAGAAGAAATTAGAGGTGTTTTTCAAAGGCTCGCTATTACTCAGATTCAATTAAATATTAGTTAAATGATGACATAATTATCAAACATTTTATGTACATCCTCATTGAATATTAACAATAACACAACCTTTTGTGGGAAATTCCGAAAACATTACTCTCACAATAATAGCTATAGAAGAAGGAAGCATATGAACAATCGACCTCCAAAATGACAAAGTTAACCACATTTTCTTAAAAAATAAAACCCCAATTTTTTAAAAGGAGCGAATAAGTGTTTCCTTGCTCTCAATCTAAAATAACAAATTCTATATGAATGAATTTCTACAAGTTATAGGGTGTTTGTACATCAAAAATCTAATATATGTGTGTTTATGAAAAATACTTTTAAAAATTAAATATTTTCAAATGTTTGATAAATTTGCCAATTTCTTGCCAAGTTTTTCCTCGAGTTTTTGTCAAGTCCCAAGTTTTTAAAAAGTTTGGGCCTGTCAAGTTATTGCCAAGTTCGAGTTTTACAACTAAGATAAGATGTGCTAATCTCCATCAAGCCCCCTAGTTTTTTTACTAAGGTTGATCACAAACCGAGGAAATGCATGAAACTCTAAAAAAGCATCAAATCGTGTTTGTAAGTTTGAGAGGAGGACCACATCACCAACTAAGAGCAATATAGCAATCAAAACATGGTAAAGTAGGCAACCATCATCTACATAAATATGTTGTCTAAGATAATCCTCAATCTCATCAATGAAGATATTGATGAGGGGTGTTGAAAGAGAGAAACCCTACATAATCCAAAAGTATTATTGACAAAGTCAAAGAGGCCATGAGTCATCCAAAATCCTCAAACAATAGTCTCATAGAGCCTCAAAACCATAGTAATGAGACTCAAAAATGTCAACAACTTACAAGTTTTGGAACAACAGATTTTTCTTGGGACAAAATCAGAGGACTTCTTAAAGTGCACCAAACAAAAAAAAGCATTTGAAGACTGATGATGGACCTCCTTCATGATATCATGGAGGTGAAAATGTAATCAATAGCCTAGAAATTTCTCAACAAGCAAATTTGGCCCTTGGCTCTCAAATTCATGTCCTCTAGCACCTTCAAAAGTAGCCTATCAAGCACCATGGCATAGAGTTTCGTAAATGTATGCCCAATCATGATAACCTTATAATTTGTTGGATCAAAATATCACTAGATTTTAAATGGAGCAAAATTATTACGAAAAATTTAGCACATAAAGATTACCCTCATATTTTTTTTAAAATATGTTAGCCTCAAAGTAAATCAAAGCATAACAACTTCCTTTCCACTTTTTGATTACCCAGATCCCAGATTGGGCAAGGTAAGAGCATACGGTGTCAGGATTACAATTTAATGCTTTACAACTTGGTGGACAGAAGCATCAGGTGGCAAGCCAACCAAACCACTTATTCAGTGGGATGCATAAACAATACAAGAAAGAAATCATCCACTTATTCAACAGGAATTTAAACTTTGATTTTGAAAAGATACTCCCATGGGCACACACCTCAATATGACCATTTAAACTTGATTTATTTGGAAAATCATTCTCATGCAATGAAGTGCACCCTTCCACATTTAAAAAGAAAAAACTGCATTTGAGAACAAATCAACACTCCTTTGACGAGGTGTGCCCATGTTCCTCAAGCGCATGTCTATGAACTATCCTTGGAACTTTCAGAATTTTGAATTTAATCATATTTGATGAGTCGTGCCCTTGTTCCCTAGATGCACACCTCTACATCAAAACTTTGTTTTTACCTCTCTATTCTCTAAAGTTGGGCCCATTTTCTGATTTGAACGTCTCCCTCTCAAAGGTGCATTCTTGATCACAGAATTAGAAAATTTCTCCACTAAGAACTTTGCTCCACCATGATGAATGTCTTCAAAAACCTTGTTCTATGATCTTACAAACATTTAGAAAAGGACAACACAAACAACAAGGCAAAGCAGATAGACAAGTTTTGGAACATGACTTGCACTTGAAAAAACAACAAACATTAGCTTAAAATTTGACACAATACAAAAATTTCATATGAATACAGCAAGAGCAACATGCCAACATTCATTTGAAAATAGCATAAACTATATTTGTAGTCGTTCAAATAACGACACATTGTTTTCTTCACTAATTTTCTAGACATTTTTATATTCTTTGACATTATATCAGGGGTAATCTTTTGACTTTGTTCATAGGTTTCCCCTTTTAATACATGCCAACACATCATGCATTGTCTAGCAATAGAGCATCTCATCTAGAACACCAACTTCATAAAGTAATCTCACCTTCCCTACTCCACACACCAAACACCAAAGTAGGGATAGAAAGCTATCACAGCCTCATATTCCTAAATGAACCCATCATATAATAAAAATTTCAGCAAAGTGAAACTGAAATTTGATAGTCAAAACCACACATATTTGACTTCCTTGGGCATCTAGCTGAATTTAAAATATATATATTTGTTCTCATGCTCATATCTAACTTTAAAGATGTCCTAGATGAAAGTATTATGAGCCATAATCAAGCATATTGATGACATTCACTATTGGATACCCTTTTAATATGGATGGTATATTATTTTCTAATTTTAGAAAATGAAAGTATCAAATTTGAATAAATATGCAAGTACAAAAATATACAAAATATAACTCACTAGATATAGTGAAAACATAACTTCCTCCACTGTGGTCACCATCCAATGACAATAATCTAGCAAGCGCCTCTGGAAGTAACCAACCATCACTGAAGGGAGCAACTCAATTTTATTAATTTTCATTCAAACGTGACATCTTTGTATGTATTCAAAATAAATACAGCATTTTAACTTCCAATCAACTTCAAGACTTTTGGATTATTACTTAAAACAGAGAATACATTAAGCCAAATTGCAACCTACAATTTTCCAAAACATAGGATGACCAAGATCTTATGGATCTAGTACTAACATGAATGCATCCAAACCATACAAAAAGTATAAATGAAGAAACCACTAAATGCACTTACCAGAAAAAATGACTTCATAAATTAAGCTGTAAATTATCACACAATATCTCATAGGACAACAAAAGAGTCAAGGAAATAATACCTATTAGACATGTCTGTGTGAGATTGAAAAAGACGTGTATTGAAAATTTGAGATGCAACTTGAATAGGAAAGCTGCATTGACAATCACAATTTTCAAAGTACATAGTTAGGCATACAAAATCCTACGAAAAGACATCTCTAGGAAAAATCAAGAAAACCAAATTTATAAATAATTTCTTTGATCCACATCCTTTATACATGCCTTCTCATTTGTCAATGCAAGCAGCCATCAAAACTTCAAAACAACAAATCAATAAACACTGTATGGTCTGTTCATTGGCTTTGCCTAAGGGAACGCTATTAGTATTCTATACAATTTTAGAAAGCACAACTCCTCAAAGGTCCAACGAGCAGTCACATTTGAAAAAATTGAGAAAGTATTCAAATAATACATTAAAAAAGAGAATGATATGGTATTCAAACTAATTTATTTCTATATGAAGCTAACGTATGTCGACTTATGGCTCGAAAAATACTTCCCCAATATCAGGGTTTAATCCATGTTCGCAAAAGCAAACATGAAAAGGACCTAGATTTCATCAAAAATTATAACAAAAGCTCAAGCAAGGTCAGCATACACCTCTTTCATTCTCTATGATAATAAATTTCAAACTACCCAAAGAAATAAAAATTCATTAGAACAAGAAGCACTAACTATGATGGTATTTTCTATCAAAACATACGTTCACACAACATTCAATATCTTTATCTTAACATTTTATTAGCAATGTATGTTTTTATTTTCTTTTTTTCTAGGAGCAAACGTTGTTCCTCTTCTATGGATTGTTAAGACAACCCATTCTATCAAAATTCATATAGACCACTCACAGTTTGACAATCTCATTGGATATGCACAAGAATAGTATATACGTAGAATTTTGGGATACTCAAATTTATTTTAAATTAATTAATAGCTAAAGTAGGATAAATCAAATTATAGCTTATGAAATACTTCCCTTAAAGATGCCTTCAAATCCATGTTGGCCCAAAAAAAATCACCTTGGATGTAAATTTTTATGATAATGCACACCAAAACTAGGTCTAGTTTTTGCATGAGTAAATAAATGGTCACGATTCACATTTTATAAACAATTATCAATCTTATTATAAATTTACATTCCCACACGTTTCACCTCTTAGAATAGAACCATTAAATCTGTAATGTCCCCTTTTTGGCTTGTTCTTGATATTGGTAGATTAGCCTATTATTTGACCCTCGTAGGCTAGTGTGGTGGATTAGAGGGTCCAGTTTGGGCATTATGGAGCTCTTCAGGTGGCAGTTGTAAGTGTTGATCTCCCCCCAAATCCTTCATATGTTCTGAGCTATGTTCCACCAAGTTTCTGAGATGGGGGGACGACGAGATGCGTTTCGGGGATGGCAAATTTTTTAGGGGATTTTAGGGGACGAGGGGACGGCTGTATAGTGTATATATATATATATATATAGAGAGAGAGAGAGAGAGAGGGATAAATTTTAAAAATATAGGGAAATTTCAGATATTCATATGAGTAATGATAATAATAACAATCACCAATCATATTGGCATATGCATCATAGAATCGAATTATCGATCAAATTAATACTACAGCTACCTAATTGCATCCATGGACCATAATTCATGTCAAATAGTCAATGTGCATATGATATAAAATAATAAAATTCCCAAAAGGCTACAAGTTTGTACTACAAATGTCAAAATGACAAAGTCACAAGTGTCCAAAGGCAAAACATAGAAATAGAAAGTATGATGATTGTCGCTACTCGGCATCTGCCAACATTGCATCAAAATCAGACTCATAGTCTGAGTCGTTGTCACTGTGAGGGGCTGGCTCATCTAATGGAACTCCAACCAATCCCTCCTGTCTCTCCTCCTCATCAATTTGTGCGACGTCCTCTAGATCAACATCCCATTGTAATGCTAAAGTCTGTCTATACTTAGGAGTCTGACGATCCTGGAGTCGCAAAGCACTATGCACAGCCACTAATTTTTCTGCCCATCTAGAGGTCAACCTATTCCTCTTGATAGAGTGAATAAAGTCGTATGTTGACCAATTCCTCTTTGCAAAAGAGGAACTAGCAACCTGTGAGAGGAGACAAAATTTAAATTTACTAATTAGGACATTCAATTTAAATTATGATTAGATAAATCATAAATGTTCAAACTTCAACACTAATCTAAATCAAATTATGTTAATCTAATGTATTACCTGTGAAAGGAAGCGAACAGCAAGCATCCTCAATTGTGGTGCATCCTTCCCATGCCATGACCACCATCCAATAGAATCCCTTTGAGCTATTGTAGTTCTATCTACCCTGGCCTCTGGTTTGCCAAATGTTGGACCACAGGGATTAACAAAGTCAGTGAACTGTGTACGAACTAGACTGGCCTCCTCAACTGAATATATTTTTGCAAGGGCCCTCATAAACCCTTCTTTCACCTCATCATCATCACAAGGAGGCATCCTACCAAGTCTAGGTACATACCATTTGGGATTAAGAGCAAAGGCTGCCATATGAAGCAGGGTGTTCATAGTGTTCCACCGCCGCATCACAATGGGCCTAATTTTTTGCTCATATAATCCTGAATTAGGATCCCTATCAAAAATTGATTTCTTCATTTTTCCAAGCATGGAGTCAAAAGTTTCACAAATCCCTCCAAGACTTGCAGAGTCTGTATCAGCATATCTAATGACATCCACAACATGTGAAATGATTGAGCAAACAAATCTGCAAACAAAAATTTGAAAAAAGACAAGTTAGAACTTAGAAAATAAAAAAATATTAATAATAAAATCATATATATATATATATATATATATTATAAAATCAGCAATCAATAACAAATTATTAATTAACATTTTTTTTACCTCACATTGAACCACCAATTATCATCAAGAATTTTTTGTTTGATGCTTCTCCCTTCTGCAGTGCTTGCCATAGACTATCTATTCCACTCTGAATTAACCATCATCAACTGTAGAGCCTCCTGTACCTCGAGCATCCTCGCTAACAAAATAAAGTAGCTGGCATACCTTGTTGCTACAAGCTTGAGAAATTCTTTCTTTGAAAATGTCCTAAAGAGGGCAAGTGAGGTGTGATGGTTGCAAATAAACATCTTAATGTCTCTAGCCTCTACAACCACCTGGTGCACCCCATCCATCCTCCCTATGCCTTTCAATGCATTGTTCAACGCATGAACACAACAAGGGGTCCAAAAGATGTGCTTGTAAGCACTCTCAACCATCAAACCTGCTAATCTACAGACACGTGATGAATCAGTAACCACCTGCATAACATTGGTTGCCCCAACCTCCTCTATAGCCTCTTTCAAAATATTAAATTGGAATTTTGCATCCTTGCGCTTCCCAGAACAATCAATGGCTCTAAGGAAATATGAACCAGCTAAACATGTGACTATGATGTTTATAAGTGGTCGTTGTCTAATATCGGTCCACCCATCCATGATAATAGAGCAGCTTGTTCTAATCCAGCACTGTCTCATGTCCTCCATCACCACACTCACCTTAGAATATTCTTTGTCAAGGAGTGTAGTGCGTAATTTATTTTCTCCAGGGGGAATGAATGAGGTACCAACAACTGCCACATCTCTAAACATTTGTTTGAAGTAGGGAGAACGTGCTACATGGAATGGAATAGCATGGGCATAGAAAAATTTGGCAATGGAAGACTCTACCACATCTCGTGCTTGCACATTCAACATATTTGCAACTGTATTTTGCTGCTCACTAGAAGTAACAGCCTTCCTCTTCCCTCTTGTGGAAATATGATCACCCGCACCACTACTACCACTACCAACGCTAGGACTACCAAGCATAGAGGGCATAGGTGAGGTTGAATATGCGGATTGATTTTGCATAAGTTGATCCATAGGCCTTCCTCCGGCCTCCATGTGCAATCTATAACACTCTATCCTCTCAAAATCTTTTATTTCTTTACAACCCTTGACCCCATAGCCTCCAACACCCAATAGATGAGAATAGACTCTTGTATAGCTCCCATTATATTTATCTTTGCAAATGTGACATAGCCACAATCTACTACCCCCAACGTTTTTCCCTTTGCCTTTGTCTACACGTGATGCTAGTTGAAAAAGAGGTTTTTTAGGATTAAAAGGACCTGTTGCATATTTTTTCAAATCTTCAAAAGGGATATCAAATGGGTTTGTTTGAGGCTGCCCCATATGTACTGATTGGTTTTCTTCCCCCCTCTCAACGTTGCCCACTATCTTCACTACTGCTGCTCATTTTGTTTTGTTTTGGTTTTTGCAAACTGAAAATTAAAAAACAAAACAAAAAATCATACATTTTATCATTTTAACTTAGAAAAAAATGAAAGATAATGGAAGAATAACTTACCTCTTTCACTTCTCTTGCTGGTTGCTGCCTTAATGCTCTCCTTTTTTCCTCCTAAATGCTGGTTTTTTTCTCCAACAACTCCTTCAAACCCTCCTCTTTCTCTTCTCACTTTTGCTCTTGGCTGCAATTTTATTTTGGCAAGTTAAAATGAGGTCAAATGAAGGTAAGAAAATGTTTTAAGTGGCCATATTAGGGTTGGGAAGGCGTGGGGCCCACAAAGGAAAGAATTAAAAAAAAAAAAAATTAAAAAAAATCTTTTGTTTTTATGTTTAAAATGTTGCTAGGCGACAGGGGACAGCCGGCCGTCCACAGGACGGTCGAGGGATGGCTAGGAGTCCCCTATCCGTCCCCTAGACGGTTGGTCGTCCCCTTTCCGTTCCGGGACGTTTCCTCTAATCGGGGACATCCCCTAATTTCGGAAACCTTTTGGGGACGGCTGTCAGCCGTCCCCCAGGCGTCCCCTGTCCCCGAGACATTTCTGGGACGAGTACGGGGGGCAAAAACCTAGGGGACGCGTCCCCGTGTATCCTTGGTTCTGAGGCATTGATATACAGGGGTTTCTGGTTCTATTATGAGGGACTTACTATTTATAGTAAATCAATGGATGCTAAAGAGGGACCCTAACTATTTTGAGTAAGGCAATCGAATGCACAGTGGATACAATGGTTAACTCTCAGGTTCAAACAAAATTGAGAAATAATGATTATTTGTGAAGTTATGTTATTTTAATTATTAATAAAGTGATTACTTTATTAATAATTATTTATAAAGTGCAATTATAAAGTTTTAAGTTCACTTTATGTCCAATGGGACCATGACCCTCAAAAAGGTCACTTAAAGTACATTAAATATTATTATTATTTGAGTACCAATTTATTAAAGCAAGTGTTAATGATATATTAAATACTTTTAAAGTATACTTTATTAAATGATAAAGTGTTATTTAAAAGGGAGATATAAGTGTTTAATAAAGTATACTTTATATTGTGCACCAAATCGAGGGAAAAGTAAATGAAACTAAAGTGATATTAAATGAGATGAAGCCAAATGCAAATTAAATATTATATAAAGGCTTTTGGAAAGGGATTTCAGGCATTCTTGAATCATTCAACACTTTTTCTATTCTGAAGAAGCTTTGGCTTTGAGAAAGAAACCTAGGGTTTCGCTGTAAATTCAATCTTGGAGAATGTAGCCTCTCTTCAATTGTGTCAGTGGCTTCATACAGAGGTCAAAATTGAGCTTCAATGGAGTTTATGTAAATCTGAAAGTGATTATCTTCAAAGATTGTTCAAAGGTTTGGAGATTAATCATCTAAATTCAGAGATATCTGTTGTGAACAATTTTGTTGTTGCTCTTACATGTTGGAGAACTCGTCTTACGAAGCCAAGCATCCATTAATGGAAAGCTTCAGTTTGCTGACATAAAGTTTTCAGATCTACATTTATTCGCTTGGGTTCGGGTATGATCATTTGTAATTCAAAGAGGTGTCTATTCTGCTATATGACTGCTGCAAACTTTACACTTCTTCCTCGCAACCACTTTCAGAGGGTTTCAAGGCATGTTTACCTGTGAGTTCATGAATTGTAACTCCTAGATTTTCTAGGTATTGTTGTTTTAGATATTAGGGGTTATTTTATGAACTGGGTTGTCATTATATTGTGAAAATACTGAGTATTTAAGCTGGTATAAAAATCTAGAATTTTCAGCTACGTTTTCCCAAAGCAATTTCAGTTTTGAGTTAAAAGATTATTATTGCAACATCTCTTGTTTTGCTACATTATATTGTTGTATCAAACATTGCAAATATATCAAACAAAACCAAAAACCCACAAGCAAACAAACAGGCAGAATTTCAAAATTAATTATCCTACCAAGGGTGGGATATTACAAAATCTCAATGAAAGTCAATAAACATGGAACTTGGGACATGAAATACTATAAAACAGCTCTTTGCTCAACAACTTGATAGTAATTAGAATCATAGTTTTAGGACTCGGACTCAAGCTCGGCTCAGCAACCCAAAATTTAGACTCGAACTTAGGACTCAACATGGATCGGCAAAAAATAAACCTTTAATTACACACAAAAAATAAATAATGCATTTAGACAACATAAAAGCCTAATTTGACTATCAATTTGTCTTAATTCAAACATTATGTGTCATATGATCCTCAAACTCTCAAAATTTAAAATTTCATAATTTCAAATGTATAAAAAAATTATAAATATATAATTTTTTACATATAATCTGGAAAAAAAAAAAACAACCAAATACAATCTACATCTTCCTCTTTCCCCTCCTAATGTAAATTAATTTTTCAGGCCTTGAACTAGAAGGTTCTACAATATCAAAACGATAATGGATTGTTTCTTCAAAAGTGTCTTTGATTTCCTACATTGCATCCAATTTTGCTGCTTTTGTTGCTCCTCTCTCAAATTCTGCAAGATCCTCATTAGTAAGGAGGACATCACCTTGTTCATATGGTCCATTCACCACAAGGATCAATCTCATCCAAGTTGATGGAATCATGTGAAAGGCCCTCCATCTTTCTAGTTTGAAAGCGAAAGTTGTACCAAACGAAGACAAGATCATTGAGGCACTCCTAGGTCAACCCGTTTCTCTTCTTCATGTGAATGCTCTCATATAAGCTCCAATTGCGTTCACACCTAGAAGCACTACAAGGTTGGGACAATATACGGATGGCTAGCCTTTGAAGATTTGGCGTGTCATCACCATAATTCTCCCACCATAAATCTACAAAACAAAAATTTAAAATATGAGAATTAAGTAGAAAATATAAGAATCAAGTTTCTAATTTCTACTTGTAGTATTGAACTAAACTTTTTACCTAGTTGTTTTTTTCCTCTCCTTTCAATTGCTTGAGCCAAAGAAAAGAGTCTCCCCTCCGCACCCTTGTAGACCTTGAATAGATGGATGAAATATAGCAAGTTGATTATTATGTATGTAAAATGGATGTTTCTAGAGAGTCAGCATTGCCAAATTCATAAATAAGATATAGCAAATCAGATTTAGTATATCTTACCTCCAACTCATCAAGAACTTTATCTTTAATCTCAGCATTTGGCACCATCTTATCAGTGCATGAAATGAGGAATTGCAGAAAGAATGCTTTGCAAAGTGAGGAAGTGGCTAGCAAATCGTGTCACTCCTAATCACACAAGCTCATTGCCATTTGTGTGTTTTCTCATCAAAGAAAGGACCCAAGTATGGTTAGATAAATTTGCTAACCTATTTAGCATCTTCAACCACACTTTTGACCCATCCAATCTTCCCAATGTCCTCTAACAACAAATCCAAGCAATGTGCATCACAAGGAGTCCTTGAAAAAGTAGGATGCCTCTCCATAATAAGTTTCCATACGGCTACATATGTTGTTGCATTGTCCGTGATAAGTTGGACAACATTGTCAACCCCAACCTCCTAGACCACCCCATCCAATAGATTGCACAAAGTCTTCGTATTTTTTACTTCATGTGAGGCATCTATGGACTTCAAGAACACCAATGTGCCATTAGAAGCCACTAAAAAGTTAAGAAGAGTCATATTCCGTCCATCTATACATCCACCTGATAAGATGCTACAACCTCTTCTCCGCCATACTTTCTTTTGATCATTAACCACAAATCATGTATTTTTACAGTTTCCTCTAACAATGACCCACTCAATCTTAAACCCCTTACCAGCAACTATTAATGCATTCACCTACCCTTCCTAATATGGGACGTTCGTGACATTGAAGGGCAAATTATTCTAGTACCAAAAATTTGTTGCTGCCATCCTAGCCTCATGGTGTTTTTCTTTATTCCAAGCCGTACCTTCAAGTGAGGGTTCTACTCCTAGAACATTTGTGTGGAACAAATAAGTTCAGTGATGATGAAGGAATCTGGCTAGAAGTAGAAAAAGAACCCTCAGGACTCTCACCAATAGATGAATGTGGATGACAAAAGCTTGGAGTTGGGGAAACAAAGGAATCTGTAGGCATAGAACTAGATACATTTTGATTCATGATTACTGCATATGCCTCCTTTTTCTTTTTCTTTTCTACTCTTTTCATTTCATACTCAGCAAGCAAGGAATTCATCTCTCTAGTAGCCTCTTCGGACACATTAGTGCATGCCTTCACATTTTTCCCAAGTATTTTAGCAAGGTGGTATTTTAATCTATTAATTCCACCTGCCATACATTGCTTGCATTCAATACAAGTGATTTGGCCCTCATAGCTCCCGGTATCCCATACTTCCATGAAGGATCTTTTTTGCCACTCATTTGTGTTGAACTTGAAGTTGACATTGTTGTTCTAACATGGAAAAAAAATCAGCAACGTTTTGCAAAAAACTAGCAACAAGCAGAATGATAAGAAATAAGGGATGAGCATTTATTTAAAAAAAAAATAGAATCCAAATGGAAGCTAAAAATGTTAAGAAATAAGGGATGAGGGAATCGAAAAAAATTTAATAGCATTTCCCCTAATTTTTCAAGCTTTTTTAATTTTTAAATCAAAAAAATAAAATAATAATTGCTTACTTGTTTGAGGATTTGATCCTAAAATCTCATCTTCTCAAATTGTTTCCTTGCTAGGTTGATGTTTGGTTTGGTCAAACAGGTGAATATGAGCTAAAAATGGAAAAAAATGATGGGGTTTTCACTTAAATTGCCGCCTAGGCGTTACCTCTGCAGCGTCAGAGTCTGAGAGACTCAACAAATCTTACACCTAGATTTGATCGAGTACTCGGCAAGACTCTCAAAGACCCAACTCCCAAGTCAAGTGTGGTCAACTCGGCTCCCGAGTCTAGTTGACTCATCTCGACCAACCAAGAGATTCGCGGGTTCGGCGAGATTTGTCGAGTACTCAGCGAGTCCTAAAACTATGATTAGCATATTAACAAGTTTCAGGACTTCAATCTTATACTTAAGATATACATGTTACACAAATCCTTGAGCAGGTACAAGTTTGGATGTGAGTAGGCCAAATCCCAAACAAAATTGACGTATAACACCGACTGTTGTGGCTCCTTTCTATACGATTCTCTCACATCCAGTTGATCAATGGATTGTTGTATAAGATGGGACCTAACCAAATATTAAGGTGTGTGATGTGATAGTAGACAAGACAAGTATTTCAACACAAAAGATACTTTTAGCAAACTTATCGTGGCCAACAACTTATAATGATTCAAAAGAATGGGTTTCATGATGTGCTACATGTCAAAGAGTCAATAAACCATTGAAGAGGGACTTTATGCCCTTTTGGCCATCACAACCACAATAACAATTTGAACTATAAGGATTGGACTTCATCGGTCCCTTGAAGGTTAGTAAAGGCATTGATGTAATCACATTGTTATCACAATAGAGTATGTAACCAAGTAGGCCAAAACAAGGGACCTGCTAATCAGCAATGTGCAAACTACAATCCGATTCAAAGATAACCAAGTTCTTGCTAGATTTAGAATTCCAACACAAATAGCATGTGAGAATGGACACTTCATTAAACAGGTGAATTAGTTAATGACAATGATGATCTAGATCTTCCATTCCCTATCCAATCCACATATGCATGACCCAACAGCCAAATTAAGGCAACAAATAAAGTACTCATTTCAGTGATTCAAAAGTAAAGTGGGGTCCAAGGCACATATTGTGAGGAATGCTTTCTTGCAATGATATCAGCATATTGTATTGCATACAAGGTGACCACCAAGCATTCAACCTTCCAGTTGATAATGTTGTCCAAATTATCACGGACAACACAGCTGCATATGTAGTTGCAGGTAGACTACTTATGGAGAGGCATCCCACAATTGCATGGTCTCCTTGTGCTGCACATTGCTTGGGCTTGTTGCTAGAGGACATTGGGAAAATTGGATGGGTCAAAAGTGTGGGTGAAGATGCCAAAAATGTTACAAAATTTATCTACAACCATACTTGGGTGCTTTCCGTGACGAGGAAATTCACAAATGGCAAAGACCTTGTGCGACTAGGAGTGACACGATTTTCTAGCCACTTCCTCACATTGCAAAGCATTCTTGGTCCCAGTCCAAATTTGCCACTAAACTTGAAGGGGAGAGGATTGTGAGCATAGTTTTTGATGACACATTCATCAAAAATGGAGAGGAGTTGATCGGGGTAAGTAATAAACACAAAAATCAACTTTATACATGATAATCTATTTGCTGTTTTTTTTTTTTTTTTGAGGGGTTAATTTTGTTATAATTTAACATTTGTTTTCATTTTTTTAGGTGACAAAACCTTTGGTGAGGGTTCTTCATATGGTGGATGGAGAGAGCATGCCAATGGGTTTCATCTATGAGGCCATGGATAGGTCCAAAGAGACCATTTCACGTTACTATGGCGGCAACAAAAGAAAATATGAAATCATTTGGCGCATCATTGATCGAAGATGGACAAACCAACTCCACCAACTGATACATGGCTTTGCCTACTTTTTGAACACGAAGTTCTACTTCTCTAACACATTTAAGGCTAATGAGGAGGTCATGGCAGGTATTGACACATGCATCGATAAGATGGTGCCTAATCGTGAGATGAGAGACAAGGTGCTTTATGACTTTAAGGTGAGATTTTTTACATCTTATTTATGAATTTGCAATGTTCA
The DNA here is from genome assembly GCA_007258455.2 of Sequoia sempervirens. Taxonomy (NCBI): domain Eukaryota; kingdom Viridiplantae; phylum Streptophyta; class Pinopsida; order Cupressales; family Cupressaceae; genus Sequoia; species Sequoia sempervirens. The sequence continues at coordinate 159,583 of VDFB02252332.1, forward strand.
TTGTTGACTATCTATGAATTTTCTATATTTTATTTTATTTTACTTTTATCTATTCAAGGTCTACAAGGGTGCAGAGGGGAGACTCTATTCCTCACAACAAGCAATTGAAAGGAGAGGAAAACAACCAGGTAAAAAAAATTGTTCAATAGTATACTACAAGATGAAATTAGAAACTTGATTCTTACATTTTTTACTTTATTCTTATTTTCTTAATACTTATATTTTTAAATGTGTTTTTGTAGATTTATGGTGGGAGAACTATGGTGCTAGCACGCCAAATCTTCAAAAGCTCGCCATTCGTGTCTTGCCGCAGCCATGTAGTGCTTTTGGGTGTGAACGTAATTGGAGTTTATCTGAGAACATTCACACAAACAAGAGAAACAGGTTGACACAGCAGCACCTAAATGATTTGGTTTTTGTTTGGTACAACCTTCGCCTTCAAACTAGAAAGGTGGAGGGTGTTTCACATAAGTCCATCGACTTGGATGATATTGATTCATATGGTGAATGGACTATTGATGAACAAAATGATGATGCTGATGTCATCTTTACTGACGAGGATCTTGCTGAATTGGAGAGAGCAGCAGCAGAAGAAGAAGAAGCAGCAGGATTGGAAGCAATGGCGGAGGACAAAGACACTTTTTAAGATCAAGAAACCTCTCCCCAATCTCCTCATTTGGATACTCTAGCACCTACTAGTTTTAGGCCTGCAAAATTGACTTCCATTAGGAGGGGAAAGAGGAAGATATAGATTATATTTGGTTGTTAATGTTTTCCTCATTTTGACATATGATTATATGTAAACATTTATAAACTTATGATGCTGTTATACATTTTTAAAGTTTGAAACTATGAGTATGAATGATAAAATTTCAATTAATTGAGTGTTTGATGATCATATGACATGTGTAATCTTTGAATTATGACAAATTGATAATCAAATTAGGCTCTTATGTTCTCTAAATGCATTAATTTCTTTTTTTCTTTTAAACAATGGTTTTTTTTTTTTGCCGAGTCCTAGCTGACTTTTTTCTCGAGTTCGTGGCGAGTCCCGAGTTCGAGTCCTATTTTGCGCTGTTGAGTCCGAGTTTTCCAACTTTGATGTATATGCACATTGGTATGAAACCCAAATTAAAACAATTGGGACATCGAAACCTTGTAAATTTGTATGTCAACTTGTGAATTCTCAATTTAGCTCTAATGTTTCATAGAATGGTTTTATAATGTATATGATGAAATCCTTGGAAATTTCCTCGATATTTTAAACCTTCCCTCTTTTCTAATTGTCGTCCCCTTCCATCCCTTGAGAAAAGGACTCTTGCCCCCTATTGCCCCGGAAACCTTTCAATCCATTCCCTCCCATCCCCATCCAAGTAACCTAGTGTAACACAAGATAATACACATGAGGCTGACATATTTTGTTATCTTAATCGGTGGCTAAGGTAGTAAGTTAGCAAATGGTTATAAATGGTTAACCCAACAATGACAGCCTATCCAACATCTATTGGCCCTTTAAAAAGTACTTTCACACTCAAGGAGAGGGAACTACTTTATAAGTTTATACAAGGTCCGCTCCATGCTGCTTTACATATAACTTGACACTATCTTGAAATAGAGCATCAATTGTTGTATTCTCATGCAATCATTCCTAGCATGAATTGTTACTCTTATTTTGTGCTGCAACTGATTGTATTAATAGTGTATAGTTTTGGTAGTTTACAAGGATAAAAATTCAAGCATGCTAATTTCTTGAATAAAACTAATGAAGGTTTGTTATGATTTGCTTTGTAAGATGGAAAAATTATATTATTTAAGAAAAACTATGTTACCGGATTCGCTAGTATAGGCCCCGGGTTCGGGTCCGGTTCGAATCGGGTCCGGAATTCGGGTCCGGTTCCATACAATTCGCCCTGGGTCCGGAATTTGGACTGTGGGTTCGGCCAGGGTCCGGATCCATTACTGTGGGTCCGGACAGGGTTCAAAAATTTCGAACCCGAAAGAATTTGCAACGAATTTTGTAGATTTTTCTTCGGTTCACTGGTTTTAATCTATGCTTGGTTCTGAACGAGGTGTCTGCAGGGGTGTTCAAAGATTGCTCTAATGGTTTCAGACAAGGGCACGACATCCATTCAGTTCTCCACGCGACTGATATACAAAGCAGAGCACACTGCTCTAGAACCTGAATCGATGCAGTGGAAACACACCAAATTCTGCTAAGGCTGCTCTAGAACTCGAGTCGATGCAGATGACCCTACCCATACCCCGCAGAGAAGCTGTGGCATCGCTCCACCATTGTGATGCGTCGGGTCTCCTGCCTTTCGCCCACACTAAATAAAATAAATTTTCAATAAATAGAATAACTTCAAAATAATGAAATAATTAAAATTTTGTGGACTACTGAATATTATTAATGTTAAAATTAATTTAAATATAATTATAATGTATATATAAAATTAATTTAAATATAATTATAATGTATATATAAAATTAATTTAAATATAATTATAATGTATATATATTATATTGACATAGTTATAATGAAGAACCTAATTATAATGTTGACAAAATTATTATAATAATGATATATAAATATAATTTATTATTAATATTAAAATTTAATATTTATATTAAAATATTGATTGCAAATATTAGTATCGATATAAGTATATTGTCTTCATACTAGCATATATATTTTAAATAAATTTATATAAAATACAATATAGAAATATACTTATGCAATAGAGTAGGATATCTCATATTAATGTATCTTCATACTTCTTATTAGTTATTATTTATATAATTTTTACTATGTTATTTGACTATTAATATGGTGGTGTATTCTGAACTTAAATACTGCTGCAAATATGTATATATTTCTGATTTTTATATGTTTTTGTATTACCGAACCCAAACCCAAAAAAAAAAATTTCCGAACCGGCGAACCGGGTTCACGAACCCGAACCCGAACCCAAAACCGAACCGGTAACTTAGAAGAAAAAGAGCTGAGATCATTATTAGGCCTTAAGAGCATTTGAACCTTCTAATTATGGTTTCAATCATGAACATTAGCAGTTCCTTTTAGATATATGTATTCTATTTACTGAACATGGTCCCTTTTCTTATATTATATACTTCACCATCTTACAAACAAAATCATAACCCTCACTAGTTTTATCCACATTATCTCTTACGAATAGATAGGGAAAGATTCAAAGATGTTAAACATGACATTGTCATATCACTTGTTAAACTTTATTCCATTGATTACATGGGACCCCATATAGCTAATAAATCAATAAGGAACTTTATTTAATATTGCAATTAACATTTCACCTTTTTCTTTAAAATTACTTTTGAAGTTCAATTTATAGATCCATATGGATGGTCGCTTAAGAATAGTATGCTTACTCTTGAAAAACATTTCCATGTAAATCTTGCTATAGCAACAAGATGAAGCATGGTTTTTTGAGTGTGCTATTATTATGTGATCTCAATGACAAATAAGGCATGGCAAGATGACCATTTAAGCAAGCAGAAGATCAATGCTTTCTTCGATCAAAAAGAACATACAATTGAATCTGGAAAGATTGTAAGTTTGGTTTACCAATCAAAAAACTTGCATAGGATGGTGGTGCACAGTGCTACAACTTTGGATCCTTTGCTGACACTGACAACATTGTTTATCAAATTGCAAACAATCTTAACGGTATCAACCCTGCAAACCACCAAATCAAAATTGTAATTAATGATGCACAGTTAATGGAATGCCTTAACATAGCCATAAAGTTAAGTGAATTACAGAATTACTACAGGGTTATAAAACTTATATTGTATACATACTCCAGAGTCCTTTCCACGTATCCATTACATCGAGCTGTCTGAACAACTGGAGAGCTATCAAGCTCCAGCAATTTCAAAGTTAATGCCTAGAGTGCACCAAAAATAAAGAATTTTAGCTTCTAGAATATGCTAAACAAACCCAAGGAATGCAAGATACAAGCATACAAAACCAATAACAGCAAGCAATTAAGCAAATCCAAAACAAGTAATCTATATTTTTAAATAGTTAGATGTCAACCATTGCCAACCATTTATAGAAGGATGAAAAACTAAAAGAAAATAAGATTAGTTTGTAATAATAGATTATACTGTCTGAAAAAAATAAACTTAAGTTACACAGTCCTTTACCTATCCTGAAAATATAGATAGGTCAAAAGAAAAGAATTTTAGATAAAATGGCACCCATCAATACAATATAATAAAAAGATTTGGGAAATAGAGGGATTTTAGAGGGTCAAAATTCTGTTACACTCTTCTTCATATGCTCATTCCAAAGAACTGGTTATAGCATTCTATTGATGAAATCAAGAAACCTATTAATGTATTACAATGGACACCAGTCAAAAAACTCTTGAAAATGTAGCTAATAGAAGGCAGCACTAGATGGTATAAGTTTAATGTTTTGTTCACCTCAGCCTTTAGATAAAGAGCATAACAACTGTAATGTAATTTATAAAAGTGCTCTCAAAGTATATCTAGATATTTTCCTTAGTGAGAAAAGTACTTCAAGAACAGCAATTATATTTGAGGAGTGTAAAATTCAAAGTTGATACTCAACCATAGCTTGACATTGAATTCACCTTACAAAGTAACAGTTCATAGTACCAACCATTAAAAAACTCACATAAAGTATATGTGAATTATGAACGTTTATATCCTTTGTTGCTGGCTTCACCCAGAATACATCCAATACCTGGTCCAGTTCAGACTAGGTATGGATTTCAGTCTATATGTTCAGTCAAGATTCTACCTGGGACTATATGTTCATTGAAATGTGTTCTCATTTAATCAACAGAGCAGGCCAACCCTGGGTAAGACTACCCCTTCCCAACAAATAAACCAAAAAAAAAAGCTATAAAAAAGACCCTAACTAACCTTAAAAAGTGGCTTCTAACTCACTGAAAACACACAAAACACATTCTGTGCAAATTATATGTAATACAACCATACTAAACCCAAGGAAATAAATTGGCAAACTGCTGAAGCTAAAATCGGAACCCCAAGGAAATAAATTGGCAAACTGCTGAAGCCAAAATCGGAACCAGCAACTCAGCTCATATGATATATCATAATAAATTGGAAAAACTAACTAAAATATAGTACCATAATTGTCTTGTTTATTAATGAGGCAACCTTAAAAACATGTGGGTCCCCAATCCAAATTCAACAAATGATTGATAGGGGACAAATCTCACAAAATAATTTTTGTATGAGAATATCAAAGTGAAGAGCATATTAAGAAATGCACCCAACAATCATTAAAGATCTCACAAAGGGGAATATGAAACCTGTGCTCTTAGAAAAGAGTAGAGGTTTGGCTTTCTGGGTGTTGGAATAAGTCTACAACATCATTCACCAAACCCAACAAGAATATGAGTCCATGGTTGTGTTGGTTCTAATAAACCCTGACAATATGGAAACCTACATGGTTACAACTTTCACAAATAATTCAGTTGTCTATGGAGAAGGTCACCTTCCTCATCTAATTCTACACTAAACCACTATAAAAATTTAAAACTAGTTTAAACACTAATCTAACTCTACTTTAATACTTGCAAAGGAAAACGGAGTGAAATTGCAAGTAAACAACAGGAGGAAATGTCACAAAATGAAACAAAAAGAATGATATGCCGAATAGACTGGTAACCAGTTAGCTCTCACTATAGCATTCAACTTCCCGTTGAACTTTATATGCAGATTGTAGTTGAGACTACTTCAGCCCACCATTATAACAAAAAACCACATACAATTACACACTAACTAGCATAACACTGAGGACCATAAGCAAACAGTCAAACACATAAATCTTTAAATCAAAGGACACTCTCTAGGATGAGATTTTGATGAACAAAGAAAAAAAGCAATTATATTTATCCAAGACTTTCAAGATATTTACAAAAGGCCAAAGCCCATATTTATACATGCAAGGGGGTCTAAGTCACAACAATTGTCATGATTAGTGCCCAAAAAGAATAACAAGAGAAGAGTAGAAAGGCACAAATGTTGCATGATGAAGAGCATCTAGCGAATGATCTATGAATATGTTGATCCATTGTTGAAAAGGTGCATGCATTAGTGATTGCTGATGTGTAATCTTCATTCTATTACAATCATGGAAATCAAAACAAGTGAGAATATTAATAAAGATTATGCATTGTGGTGTCTAAGAAGTTGTAAGGTCCAGAACTTTGTTGAGAATCTACAAATATGGAGAATTAGATGGAGCCAATTAACAAATCTCCAACAATGATGGCCAGTTAAGGCCATTGCCAAGCCTAATAGAAAGTGTGTAACATACCCTGAGAACCATCCATTGTTGGGCACATCAGTATCAATATGCAGCATGAGAGTAGAAGAAAGGCTTTAGTACTAGTAGGAAGAAAAATTGATGTAGAAAAACTACTCAATAGTTTCTATTGGCTAAGAGACTGAACACAAGTAGGGGAACAAATAATACAAGAGTGGGTCATACATACAACATTGCAATCCCAAATGAAGCCAACGAAAGTCAACCTTACCAAGCAAGCCAATAACTTGACAGACTTCTACCAAAGAAGACACGAATGGAGTATGTGAAATGATGACATTCCCACCACAGAAGAAAAGAATGACAAGGAAGAGAGAAGTGACCCACTAATGAGAGAAGGCTAACATCCAACAAAATGAAAAAATAACCATCCAACAAAGTTGATGATGTGGAAAAACTACTTAATAGTTTCCACTAGCTAAGAGATTTGACACTAAGTAGGGAAACAAACAAAATTGGAATGAGTACAACAAATTGCAAGCCCAAATGAAGCAAAGATTCACAATGTCCAATCATGCAAATAAATGGTCAATCAACCTTGCTTACCAAGCAAGGAACTTCAAAGATATCTACCAAAGAAGAGAGAAATGGAGTAGGCAGACTAGAAACATTCCTATGATAGAAGAAAGGAATGCCAAAGGAGAGAAAAGTGGTCCACCAAAGAGAGAAGGCCAACCATCTAACAAAATGCAAGACAAACTTGAAGATAAAAAAACTTTATTCCAAGGAGTGTAGCTTAAACTCATGACATTTCTAGCAACTCATATGGAATCTCACTTGTAAGATGAATGGACCAACTCTTATCCATAGGGCATCAAAGTCACAAACTCAAATGTTTGTGAAAATCCAATGTAGATGTTCAATTGAGCACAAACTGATGATGACCTTCTTTGGTCCAACAAAAAGTGGATTTCAATGTTGATGACCTTCATATGTCCACACAGTACATTGCTCCTCTCATTGTGAGTAGCAACATCAAGGGGTTGACTCTTTCTAGGGAGGGAGCCTATAGATTTTGTGTCCAAATTGATTCCAGAAGCAAGTTCAACATTGGTCAACAAACCCTTTTTACATGAAACAACATGAAGCGAACTACAAAAAATGTTCCATTCTAGAATGGAGGGGGACATCAACATGTATATCATGACTCAATCCCCCTCATGGGAGTTCTTTTGTTTCTCATGCTTTTGGTGCTTCCCATGCACTTTGGGTCTTATCTAGCTCAAGAGTGGGTAGAATGACAGCAGCTTAACTTTTTATTTTCTTTGTTGGTGAGCAAGGTGAGATGCATCGCATTGAATAGGCAAGAACTAGAAAAAGAAAAACAAAAGATGGTTAAGTAGGTATAGAATGAGAAAGCACCTCAAATGGCAATTGGATCTCATCAAAGTAGACCTCTTACTAAATAATGATTTTTTGAGATTCTAGATTTTGTAATTTATATGCATGCAACTTCGTAACTTACAACCATATCCCAACAAATAGCATTTGTGGCTCTTGTGCCCTGGTTTCTTTCACCTTGCATATGGGATATGTGCAAATACATAAAATCAAATCCTTGAAGAGGCAACAATA
>VDFB02252333.1:0-46972 GCA_007258455.2 Sequoia sempervirens
AAAAACAACCAAATACAATCTACATCTTCCTCTTTCCCCTCCTAATGTAAATTAATTTTTCAGGCCTTGAACTAGAAGGTTCTACAATATCAAAACGATGATGGATTGTTTCTTCAAAAGTGTCTTTGATTTCCTACATTGCATCCAATTTTGCTGCTTTTGTTGCTCCTCTCTCAAATTCTGCAAGATCCTCATTAGTAAGGAGGACATCACCTTGTTCATATGGTCCATTCACCACAAGGATCAATCTCATCCAAGTTGATGGAATCATGTGAAAGGCCCTCCATCTTTCTAGTTTGAAAGCGAAAGTTGTACCAAACGAAGACAAGATCATTGAGGCACTCCTAGGTCAACCCGTTTCTCTTCTTCATGTGAATGCTCTCATATAAGCTCCAATTGCGTTCACACCTAGAAGCACTACAAGGTTGGGACAATATACGGATGGCTAGCCTTTGAAGATTTGGCGTGTCATCACCATAATTCTCCCACCATAAATCTACAAAACAAAAATTTAAAATATGAGAATTAAGTAGAAAATATAAGAATCAAGTTTCTAATTTCTACTTGTAGTATTGAACTAAACTTTTTACCTAGTTGTTTTTTTCCTCTCCTTTCAATTGCTTGAGCCAAAGAAAAGAGTCTCCCCTCCGCACCCTTGTAGACCTTGAATAGATGGATGAAATATAGCAAGTTGATTATTATGTATGTAAAATGGATGTTTCTAGAGAGTCAGCATTGCCAAATTCATAAATAAGATATAGCAAATCAGATTTAGTATATCTTACCTCCAACTCATCAAGAACTTTATCTTTAATCTCAGCATTTGGCACCATCTTATCAGTGCATGAAATGAGGAATTGCAGAAAGAATGCTTTGCAAAGTGAGGAAGTGGCTAGCAAATCGTGTCACTCCTAATCACACAAGCTCATTGCCATTTGTGTGTTTTCTCATCAAAGAAAGGACCCAAGTATGGTTAGATAAATTTGCTAACCTATTTAGCATCTTCAACCACACTTTTGACCCATCCAATCTTCCCAATGTCCTCTAACAACAAATCCAAGCAATGTGCATCACAAGGAGTCCTTGAAAAAGTAGGATGCCTCTCCATAATAAGTTTCCATACAGCTACATATGTTGTTGCATTGTCCGTGATAAGTTGGACAACATTGTCAACCCCAACCTCCTAGACCACCCCATCCAATAGATTGCACAAAGTCTTCGTATTTTTTACTTCATGTGAGGCATCTATGGACTTCAAGAACACCAATGTGCCATTAGAAGCCACTAAAAAGTTAAGAAGAGTCATATTCCGTCCATCTATACATCCACCTGATAAGATGCTACAACCTCTTCTCCGCCATACTTTCTTTTGATCATTAACCACAAATCATGTATTTTTACAGTTTCCTCTAACAATGACCCACTCAATCTTAAACCCCTTACCAGCAACTATTAATGCATTCACCTACCCTTCCTAATATGGGACGTTCGTGACATTGAAGGGAAAATTATTCTAGTACCAAAAATTTGTTGCTGCCATCCTAGCCTCATGGTGTTTTTCTTTATTCCAAGCCGTACCTTCAAGTGAGGGTTCTACTCCTAGAACATTTGTGTGGAACAAAGAAGTTCAGTGATGATGAAGGAATCTGGCTAGAAGTAGAAAAAGAACCCTCAGGACTCTCACCAATAGATGAATGTGGATGACAAAAGCTTGGAGTTGGGGAAACAAAGGAATCTGTAGGCATAGAACTAGATACATTTTGATTCATGATTACTGCATATGCCTCCTTTTTCTTTTTCTTTTCTACTCTTTTCATTTCATACTCAGCAAGCAAGGAATTCATCTCTCTAGTAGCCTCTTCGGACACATTAGTGCATGCCTTCACATTTTTCCCAAGTATTTTAGCAAGGTGGTATTTTAATCTATTAATTCCACCTGCCATACATTGCTTGCATTCAATACAAGTGATTTGGCCCTCATAGCTCCCGGTATCCCATACTTCCATGAAGGATCTTTTTTGCCACTCATTTGTGTTGAACTTGAAGTTGACATTGTTGTTCTAACATGGAAAAAAAATCAGCAACGTTTTGCAAAAAACTAGCAACAAGCAGAATGATAAGAAATAAGGGATGAGCATTTATTTAAAAAAAAAATAGAATCCAAATGGAAGCTAAAAATGTTAAGAAATAAGGGATGAGGGAATCGAAAAAAATTTAATAGCATTTCCCCTAATTTTTCAAGCTTTTTTAATTTTTAAATCAAAAAAATAAAATAATAATTGCTTACTTGTTTGAGGATTTGATCCTAAAATCTCATCTTCTCAAATTGTTTCCTTGCTAGGTTGATGTTTGGTTTGGTCAAACAGGTGAATATGAGCTAAAAATGGAAAAAAATGATGGGGTTTTCACTTAAATTGCCGCCTAGGCGTTACCTCTGCAGCGTCAGAGTCTGAGAGACTCAACAAATCTTACACCTAGATTTGATCGAGTACTCGGCAAGACTCGCAAAGACCCAACTCCCAAGTCAAGTGTGGTCAACTCGGCTCCCGAGTCTAGTTGACTCATCTCGACCAACCAAGAGATTCGCGGGTTCGGCGAGATTTGTCGAGTACTCAGCGAGTCCTAAAACTATGATTAGCATATTAACAAGTTTCAGGACTTCAATCTTATACTTAAGATATACATGTTACACAAATCCTTGAGCAGGTACAAGTTTGGATGTGAGTAGGCCAAATCCCAAACAAAATTGACGTATAACACCGACTGTTGTGGCTCCTTTCTATACGATTCTCTCACATCCAGTTGATCAATGGATTGTTGTATAAGATGGGACCTAACCAATTATTAAGGTGTGTGATGTGATAGTAGACAAGACAAGTATTTCAACACAAAAGATACTTTTAGCAAACTTATCGTGGCCAACAACTTATAATGATTCAAAAGAATGGGTTTCATGATGTGCTACATGTCAAAGAGTCAATAAACCATTGAAGAGGGACTTTATGCCCTTTTGGCCATCACAACCACAATAACAATTTGAACCATAAGGATTGGACTTCATCGGTCCCTTGAAGGTTAGTAAAGGCATTGATGTAATCACATTGTTATCACAATAGAGTATGTAACCAAGTAGGCCAAAACAAGGGACCTGCTAATCAGCAATGTGCAAACTACAATCCGATTCAAAGATAACCAAGTTCTTGCTAGATTTAGAATTCCAACACAAATAGCATGTGAGAATGGACACTTCATTAAACAGGTGAATTAGTTAATGACAATGATGATCTAGATCTTCCATTCCCTATCCAATCCACATATGCATGACCCAACAGCCAAATTAAGGCAACAAATAAAGTACTCATTTCAGTGATTCAAAAGTAAAGTGGGGTCCAAGGCACATATTGTGAGGAATGCTTTCTTGCAATGATATCAGCATATTGTATTGCATACAAGGTGACCACCAAGCATTCAACCTTCCAGTTGATAATGTTGTCCAAATTATCACGGACAACACAGCTGCATATGTAGTTGCAGGTAGACTACTTATGGAGAGGCATCCCACAATTGCATGGTCTCCTTGTGCTGCACATTGCTTGGGCTTGTTGCTAGAGGACATTGGGAAAATTGGATGGGTCAAAAGTGTGGGTGAAGATGCCAAAAATGTTACAAAATTTATCTACAACCATACTTGGGTGCTTTCCGTGACGAGGAAATTCACAAATGGCAAAGACCTTGTGCGACTAGGAGTGACACGATTTTCTAGCCACTTCCTCACATTGCAAAGCATTCTTGGTCCCAGTCCAAATTTGCCACTAAACTTGAAGGGGAGAGGATTGTGAGCATAGTTTTTGATGACACATTCATCAAAAATGGAGAGGAGTTGATCGGGGTAAGTAATAAACACAAAAATCAACTTTATACATGATAATCTATTTGCTGTTTTTTTTTTTTTTTTGAGGGGTTAATTTTGTTATAATTTAATTTAACATTTGTTTTCATTTTTTTAGGTGACAAAACCTTTGGTGAGGGTTCTTCATATGGTGGATGGAGAGAGCATGCCAATGGGTTTCATCTATGAGGCCATGGATAGGTCCAAAGAGACCATTTCACGTTACTATGGCGGCAACAAAAGAAAATATGAAATCATTTGGCGCATCATTGATCGAAGATGGACAAACCAACTCCACCAACTGATACATGGCTTTGCCTACTTTTTGAACACGAAGTTCTACTTCTCTAACACATTTAAGGCTAATGAGGAGGTCATGGCAGGTATTGACACATGCATCGATAAGATGGTGCCTAATCGTGAGATGAGAGACAAGGTGCTTTATGACTTTAAGGTGAGATTTTTTACATCTTATTTATGAATTTGCAATGTTCATTGTTGACTATCTATGAATTTTCTATATTTTATTTTATTTTACTTTTATCTATTCAAGGTCTACAAGGGTGCAGAGGGGAGACTCTATTCCTCACAACAAGCAATTGAAAGGAGAGGAAAACAACCAGGTAAAAAAAATTGTTCAATAGTATACTACAAGATGAAATTAGAAACTTGATTCTTACATTTTTTACTTTATTCTTATTTTCTTAATACTTATATTTTTAAATGTGTTTTTGTAGATTTATGGTGGGAGAACTATGGTGCTAGCACGCCAAATCTTCAAAAGCTCGCCATTCGTGTCTTGCCGCAGCCATGTAGTGCTTTTGGGTGTGAACGTAATTGGAGTTTATCTGAGAACATTCACACAAACAAGAGAAACAGGTTGACACAGCAGCACCTAAATGATTTGGTTTTTGTTTGGTACAACCTTCGCCTTCAAACTAGAAAGGTGGAGGGTGTTTCACATAAGTCCATCGACTTGGATGATATTGATTCATATGGTGAATGGACTATTGATGAACAAAATGATGATGCTGATGTCATCTTTACTGACGAGGATCTTGCTGAATTGGAGAGAGCAGCAGCAGAAGAAGAAGAAGCAGCAGGATTGGAAGCAATGGCGGAGGACAAAGACACTTTTTAAGATCAAGAAACCTCTCCCCAATCTCCTCATTTGGATACTCTAGCACCTACTAGTTTTAGGCCTGCAAAATTGACTTCCATTAGGAGGGGAAAGAGGAAGATATAGATTATATTTGGTTGTTAATGTTTTCCTCATTTTGACATATGATTATATGTAAACATTTATAAACTTATGATGCTGTTATACATTTTTAAAGTTTGAAACTATGAGTATGAATGATAAAATTTCAATTAATTGAGTGTTTGATGATCATATGACATGTGTAATCTTTGAATTATGACAAATTGATAATCAAATTAGGCTCTTATGTTCTCTAAATGCATTAATTTCTTTTTTTCTTTTAAACAATGGTTTTTTTTTTTTGCCGAGTCCTAGCTGACTTTTTTCTCGAGTTCGTGGCGAGTCCCGAGTTCGAGTCCTATTTTGCGCTGTTGAGTCCGAGTTTTCCAACTTTGATGTATATGCACATTGGTATGAAACCCAAATTAAAACAATTGGGACATCGAAACCTTGTAAATTTGTATGTCAACTTGTGAATTCTCAATTTAGCTCTAATGTTTCATAGAATGGTTTTATAATGTATATGATGAAATCCTTGGAAATTTCCTCGATATTTTAAACCTTCCCTCTTTTCTAATTGTCGTCCCCTTCCATCCCTTGAGAAAAGGACTCTTGCCCCCTATTGCCCCGGAAACCTTTCAATCCATTCCCTCCCATCCCCATCCAAGTAACCTAGTGTAACACAAGATAATACACATGAGGCTGACATATTTTGTTATCTTAATCGGTGGCTAAGGTAGTAAGTTAGCAAATGGTTATAAATGGTTAACCCAACAATGACAGCCTATCCAACATCTATTGGCCCTTTAAAAAGTACTTTCACACTCAAGGAGAGGGAACTACTTTATAAGTTTATACAAGGTCCGCTCCATGCTGCTTTACATATAACTTGACACTATCTTGAAATAGAGCATCAATTGTTGTATTCTCATGCAATCATTCCTAGCATGAATTGTTACTCTTATTTTGTGTTGCAACTGATTGTATTAATAGTGTATAGTTTTGGTAGTTTACAAGGATAAAAATTCAAGCATGCTAATTTCTTGAATAAAACTAATGAAGGTTTGTTATGATTTGCTTTGTAAGATGGAAAAATTATATTATTTAAGAAAAACTATGTTACCGGATTCGCTAGTATAGGCCCCGGGTTCGGGTCCGGTTCGAATCGGGTCCGGAATTCGGGTCCGGTTCCATACAATTCGCCCTGGGTCCGGAATTTGGACTGTGGGTTCGGCCAGGGTCCGGATCCATTACTGTGGGTCCGGACAGGGTTCAAAAATTTCGAACCCGAAAGAATTTGCAACGAATTTTGTAGATTTTTCTTCGGTTCACTGGTTTTAATCTGTGCTTGGTTCTGAACGAGGTGTCTGCAGGGGTGTTCAAAGATTGCTCTAATGGTTTCAAACAAGGGCACGACATCCATTCAGTTCTCCACGCGACTGATATACAAAGCAGAGCACACTGCTCTAGAACCTGAATCGATGCAGTGGAAACACACCAAATTCTGCTAAGGCTGCTCTAGAACTCGAGTCGATGCAGATGACCCTACCCATACCCCGCGGAGAAGCCGTGGCATCGCTCCACCATTGTGATGCGTCGGGTCTCCTGCCTTTCGCCCACACTAAATAAAATAAATTTTCAATAAATAGAATAACTTCAAAATAATGAAATAATTAAAATTTTGTGGACTACTTAATATTATTAATGTTAAAATTAATTTAAATATAATTATAATGTATATATAAAATTAATTTAAATATAATTATAATGTATATATATTATATTGACATAGTTATAATGAAGAACCTAATTATAATGTTGACAAAATTATTATAATAATGATATATAAATATAATTTATTATTAATATTAAAATTTAATATTTATATTAAAATATTGATTGCAAATATTAGTATCGATATAAGTATATTGTCTTCATACTAGCATATATATTTTAAATAAATTTATATAAAATACAATATAGAAATATACTTATGCAATAGAGTAGGATATCTCATATTAATGTATCTTCATACTTCTTATTAGTTATTATTTATATAATTTTTACTATGTTATTTGACTATTAATATGGTGGTGTATTCTGAACTTAAATACTGCTGCAAATATGTATATATTTCTGATTTTTATATGTTTTTGTATTACCGAACCCAAAACGAACCCAAACCCAAAAAAAAAATTTCCCGAACCGGCGAACCGGGTTCACGAACCCGAACCCGAACCCAAAACCGAACCGGTAACTTAGAAGAAAAAGAGCTGAGATCATTATTAGGCCTTAAGAGCATTTGAACCTTCTAATTATGGTTTCAATCATGAACATTAGCAGTTCCTTTTAGATATATGTATTCTATTTACTGAACATGGTCCCTTTTCTTATATTATATACTTCACCATCTTACAAACAAAATCATAACCCTCACTAGTTTTATCCACATTATCTCTTACGAATAGATAGGGAAAGATTCAAAGATGTTAAACATGACATTGTCATATCACTTGTTAAACTTTATTCCATTGATTACATGGGACCCCATATAGCTAATAAATCAATAAGGAACTTTATTTAATATTGCAATTAACATTTCACCTTTTTCTTTAAAATTACTTTTGAAGTTCAATTTATAGATCCATATGGATGGTCGCTTAAGAATAGTATGCTTACTCTTGAAAAACATTTCCATGTAAATCTTGCTATAGCAACAAGATGAAGCATGGTTTTTTGAGTGTGCTATTATTATGTGATCTCAATGACAAATAAGGCATGGCAAGATGACCATTTAAGCAAGCAGAAGATCAATGCTTTCTTCGATCAAAAAGAACATACAATTGAATCTGGAAAGATTGTAAGTTTGGTTTACCAATCAAAAAACTTGCATAGGATGGTGGTGCACAGTGCTACAACTTTGGATCCTTTGCTGACACTGACAACATTGTTTATCAAATTGCAAACAATCTTAACGGTATCAACCCTGCAAACCACCAAATCAAAATTGTAATTAATGATGCACAGTTAATGGAATGCCTTAACATAGCCATAAAGTTAAGTGAATTACAGAATTACTACAGGGTTATAAAACTTATATTGTATACATACTCCAGAGTCCTTTCCACGTATCCATTACATCGAGCTGTCTGAACAACTGGAGAGCTATCAAGCTCCAGCAATTTCAAAGTTAATGCCTAGAGTGCACCAAAAATAAAGAATTTTAGCTTCTAGAATATGCTAAACAAACCCAAGGAATGCAAGATACAAGCATACAAAACCAATAACAGCAAGCAATTAAGCAAATCCAAAACAAGTAATCTATATTTTTAAATAGTTAGATGTCAACCATTGCCAACCATTTATAGAAGGATGAAAAACTAAAAGAAAATAAGATTAGTTTGTAATAATAGATTATACTGTCTGAAAAAAATAAACTTAAGTTACACAGTCCTTTACCTATCCTGAAAATATAGATAGGTCAAAAGAAAAGAATTTTAGATAAAATGGCACCCATCAATACAATATAATAAAAAGATTTGGGAAATAGAGGGATTTTAGAGGGTCAAAATTCTGTTACACTCTTCTTCATATGCTCATTCCAAAGAACTGGTTATAGCATTCTATTGATGAAATCAAGAAACCTATTAATGTATTACAATGGACACCAGTCAAAAAACTCTTGAAAATGTAGCTAATAGAAGGCAGCACTAGATGGTATAAGTTTAATGTTTTGTTCACCTCAGCCTTTAGATAAAGAGCATAACAACTGTAATGTAATTTATAAAAGTGCTCTCAAAGTATATCTAGATATTTTCCTTAGTGAGAAAAGTACTTCAAGAACAGCAATTATATTTGAGGAGTGTAAAATTCAAAGTTGATACTCAACCATAGCTTGACATTGAATTCACCTTACAAAGTAACAGTTCATAGTACCAACCATTAAAAAACTCACATAAAGTATATGTGAATTATGAACGTTTATATCCTTTGTTGCTGGCTTCACCCAGAATACATCCAATACCTGGTCCAGTTCAGACTAGGTATGGATTTCAGTCTATATGTTCAGTCAAGATTCTACCTGGGACTATATGTTCATTGAAATGTGTTCTCATTTAATCAACAGAGCAGGCCAACCCTGGGTAAGACTACCCCTTCCCAACAAATAAACCAAAAAAAAAAAGCTATAAAAAAGACCCTAACTAACCTTAAAAAGTGGCTTCTAACTCACTGAAAACACACAAAACACATTCTGTGCAAATTATATGTAATACAACCATACTAAACCCAAGGAAATAAATTGGCAAACTGCTGAAGCTAAAATCGGAACCCCAAGGAAATAAATTGGCAAACTGCTGAAGCCAAAATCGGAACCAGCAACTCAGCTCATATGATATATCATAATAAATTGGAAAAACTAACTAAAATATAGTACCATAATTGTCTTGTTTATTAATGAGGCAACCTTAAAAACATGTGGGTCCCCAATCCAAATTCAACAAATGATTGATAGGGGACAAATCTCACAAAATAATTTTTGTATGAGAATATCAAAGTGAAGAGCATATTAAGAAATGCACCCAACAATCATTAAAGATCTCTCACAAAGGGGAATATGAAACCTGTGCTCTTAGAAAAGAGTAGAGGTTTGGCTTTCTGGGTGTTGGAATAAGTCTACAACATCATTCACCAAACCCAACAAGAATATGAGTCCATGGTTGTGTTGGTTCTAATAAACCCTGACAATATGGAAACCTACATGGTTACAACTTTCACAAATAATTCAGTTGTCTATGGAGAAGGTCACCTTCCTCATCTAATTCTACACTAAACCACTATAAAAATTTAAAACTAGTTTAAACACTAATCTAACTCTACTTTAATACTTGCAAAGGAAAACGGAGTGAAATTGCAAGTAAACAACAGGAGGAAATGTCACAAAATGAAACAAAAAGAATGATATGCCGAATAGACTGGTAACCAGTTAGCTCTCACTATAGCATTCAACTTCCCGTTGAACTTTATATGCAGATTGTAGTTGAGACTACTTCAGCCCACCATTATAACAAAAAACCACATACAATTACACACTAACTAGCATAACACTGAGGACCATAAGCAAACAGTCAAACACATAAATCTTTAAATCAAAGGACACTCTCTAGGATGAGATTTTGATGAACAAAGAAAAAAAGCAATTATATTTATCCAAGACTTTCAAGATATTTACAAAAGGCCAAAGCCCATATTTATACATGCAAGGGGGTCTAAGTCACAACAATTGTCATGATTAGTGCCCAAAAAGAATAACAAGAGAAGAGTAGAAAGGCACAAATGTTGCATGATGAAGAGCATCTAGCGAATGATCTATGAATATGTTGATCCATTGTTGAAAAGGTGCATGCATTAGTGATTGCTGATGTGTAATCTTCATTCTATTACAATCATGGAAATCAAAACAAGTGAGAATATTAATAAAGATTATGCATTGTGGTGTCTAAGAAGTTGTAAGGTCCAGAACTTTGTTGAGAATCTACAAATATGGAGAATTAGATGGAGCCAATTAACAAATCTCCAACAATGATGGCCAGTTAAGGCCATTGCCAAGCCTAATAGAAAGTGTGTAACATACCCTGAGAACCATCCATTGTTGGGCACATCAGTATCAATATGCAGCATGAGAGTAGAAGAAAGGCTTTAGTACTAGTAGGAAGAAAAATTGATGTAGAAAAACTACTCAATAGTTTCTATTGGCTAAGAGACTGAACACAAGTAGGGGAACAAATAATACAAGAGTGGGTCATACATACAACATTGCAATCCCAAATGAAGCCAACGAAAGTCAACCTTACCAAGCAAGCCAATAACTTGACAGACTTCTACCAAAGAAGACACGAATGGAGTATGTGAAATGATGACATTCCCACCACAGAAGAAAAGAATGACAAGGAAGAGAGAAGTGACCCACTAATGAGAGAAGGCTAACATCCAACAAAATGAAAAAATAACCATCCAACAAAGTTGATGATGTGGAAAAACTACTTAATAGTTTCCACTAGCTAAGAGATTTGACACTAAGTAGGGAAACAAACAAAATTGGAATGAGTACAACAAATTGCAAGCCCAAATGAAGCAAAGATTCACAATGTCCAATCATGCAAATAAATGGTCAATCAACCTTGCTTACCAAGCAAGGAACTTCAAAGATATCTACCAAAGAAGAGAGAAATGGAGTAGGCAGACTAGAAACATTCCTATGATAGAAGAAAGGAATGCCAAAGGAGAGAAAAGTGGTCCACCAAAGAGAGAAGGCCAACCATCTAACAAAATGCAAGACAAACTTGAAGATAAAAAAACTTTATTCCAAGGAGTGTAGCTTAAACTCATGACATTTCTAGCAACTCATATGGAATCTCACTTGTAAGATGAATGGACCAACTCTTATCCATAGGGCATCAAAGTCACAAACTCAAATGTTTGTGAAAATCCAATGTAGATGTTCAATTGAGCACAAACTGATGATGACCTTCTTTGGTCCAACAAAAAGTGGATTTCAATGTTGATGACCTTCATATGTCCACACAGTACATTGCTCCTCTCATTGTGAGTAGCAACATCAAGGGGTTGACTCTTTCTAGGGAGGGAGCCTATAGATTTTGTGTCCAAATTGATTCCAGAAGCAAGTTCAACATTGGTCAACAAACCCTTTTTACATGAAACAACATGAAGCGAACTACAAAAAATGTTCCATTCTAGAATGGAGGGGGACATCAACATGTATATCATGACTCAATCCCCCTCATGGGAGTTCTTTTGTTTCTCATGCTTTTGGTGCTTCCCATGCACTTTGGGTCTTATCTAGCTCAAGAGTGGGTAGAATGACAGCAGCTTAACTTTTTATTTTCTTTGTTGGTGAGCAAGGTGAGATGCATCGCATTGAATAGGCAAGAACTAGAAAAAGAAAAACAAAAGATGGTTAAGTAGGTATAGAATGAGAAAGCACCTCAAATGGCAATTGGATCTCATCAAAGTAGACCTCTTACTAAATAATGATTTTTTGAGATTCTAGATTTTGTAATTTATATGCATGCAACTTCGTAACTTACAACCATATCCCAACAAATAGCATTTGTGGCTCTTGTGCCCTGGTTTCTTTCACCTTGCATATGGGATATGTGCAAATACATAAAATCAAATCCTTGAAGAGGCAACAATAGGATTTCATCCACTACAAATTCTACATGATATCAAACAGCCTACATATGTATCCAATTCAAAATGTAGATCGTACAGCTAAACTGCATATGCCTACATTGTAGTTCACATTTCAAGAGTGAAGCATATGACTATTCACCTATTCATAGTTCAATTCTTCTGCTTTACCACCTCATTTTGTTGCCATTCAAATGGAACTATGCACTCACATTCAATGTTAATTTACCTAATAAAGTTTTTAATATTTACATATTTTGTTCCATTATCAATATAGAGAAATGTTTACAGATTTATCACTTTCCTTTTCAACAAATGCTACAGATTTATTGCTTTCCTTTTCAACAAATGCCTTATTATTAAATTTCCCCAAGTAATTGGCTTCCAAACTTTAGGAATAGACCCAAGTGTCTTTCAAGAAATCATTAGTAGAAGTAAGCAAAGCATATATCTATTCTTCTATTTTATAGTCTGATTCTTCTACTCGCACCATTTGGTTAACAATAAGATGGAACTATGCACTCATATCTTAAGCTAACTTGCTTACTAGAGTTCTTAATATTCACATATTTTTTCAACTATCAATTTAGGGGATTTTTAGCATACCCATGACTTTCCTTTTCAAATTAAATTTCTCTAGTGCTTGACCTCTGGTCTTTAAAAATAGACTCAACTGTGTCTCAAAGAGTTATAAGTGAGTACATTTTGAATGTGTAAGTGATGATTTCCACATCACTCACTTTGCCTAAGCTGAATAGATGCTCATGCATTCCATGCTTTTCTTTAACCTAACTTTGCCATTTGGAACTTTGTAGAACAAACTCTCGTATAAATTATGCTTAGGAGAGGGAAAGGCAAGATGGTGGAGAATCCCCATCTTGGCCATCAATTGGATACTTCAATTATTGGCATGCCCTAATATAATGTCATCACCAACAAGTGCAAAAGAAGCGTGAAAATCTAGGGGGAAGAAACCTTGACAAATTCATACAAACTAGTGCCTTGTTCTCTACAACCACATGCTATATGTGTAGTATTTTGGTTAATATCTTAATATCATTGGTCACATGTTTGCCATGCCAAAACTCTACTTTCTTCCTTTGTTTTGAGTAATTTTGTGCACTAAAAACTGAACACTAAAATTAGGCACATGATAGACATCAAAATTTTGTCCATTTTTTAACGTAATGACCCGGCACCCACTCACATCTAAAGCATATTATTTCCCCCTAAATGTTAAAATCACCAAAATTTTCCATTACTATCAATATATTTAAACATAAAAGTATCATGTGTCCTGAGTTGTGATGCACCACAATCAAGAATCCACTCATTCTTCGTATATTAAGATATTTAAATTTAAATTAATACAAGTAGCAAAATAAGTAATAATTCATTAACCTTATCTTATCTTAAAAACCTTTTGTGCCAAATAGGTAACACATTATTTTGGAAACAATGTTTCTCATCCTATCAAGGTTGGCGCAATATTTGCAACTCCTCTTTTGTGGCTTCCTAGCTCTAACTGCCATGATTCACTTGGCTGGTAATCCTCATGCAGTGATGTCTATTCCAAGTGTTCAAAGTTCATGCCCTTAGCTACATGTGCATGAGAACTAGAACCACCCTTACCCCTATTTACCAATAATTTTCTTGTTCTAGAAATCATATTTGCAAAGGAGTCAAGTATCAATTTATCATTTTCTGTAGAATTGTAAATGCAAATGATGGGAAAACAAAAAATACTAGAATTAAAAACATCATACCCAAGGTAAAACTTGTTGAATAACATGAAAGTACTCTTTATAAGATGATACATATTTTGAAACCACTTCACTCACCTATAACCTTAAATCCTTGAATCTTACAAGATATCCTTCAATGTGTTCAAAATCAGCAAGACACATTTTACTCATCTCATGATTTAGTTCGACAATGCATCCTCATTCGCTCGAGCATTCACTTTGTAGATATGTTCACAAATTTCTACAATGACTTTCTCATCTTCAATTGCCATTCCAATAACTCCTTGAGCCTTCGCTGCTCTGTGCAAAAATATATGTTTTCCCTTTATGAATAGGATCTCAATTTAACTTCCTCATGCTGCCCAAGAGAATTTTGCACTGAAATAGATCCCTTAGTTTCAGCTCCCAACTACATAAGGATTTCCAACATGAAAACTGAATGCATCAAAGATATCACAACAAGAGAAAAGAAATTCCCAACTGAATAAGCAAAAATAAACACCATCATGTTGAAAAAATGTTGTCATTGCTGTCAAAGGGCCTGTCAATGGTTTGGCAGATATTTTGCAAAAATAATGTTGTATCTTCTACATGGGCCGACCCATGTCATGCATACTTCAGAGGAGTTTAAAATATAAAATAAAATCAGAAAAGTTGGACGACCCTCTCTTGGTGCCGCCCCAAATTGGAGAAGATTTATTTAAAAATTAAATTAATTTGATGGTTATTTTATGGGGCTCCCAAAGAGGGACGACCCCCTAGAACGGTGTGCCCAACCTTGGGCAATAAATCAATAATAAATAAATATTATTTTTACTATGTGGGCCAACCCCCTTTGGAGAGTCAACCCTCTTGGGTGAAGAGGCATGATTAGCAAGTATAAATAGAGAATTGTGAGAGAGATTAAAATCAAATCCATTCAAAGAATATTATTCATATGAAGAGCAGAAATAAAAAGATATTTGAGCAGATTTATGAAAGATATGTGAGCAGATTTATGAGAGGTATTTAGCATCAATTGTGAGAGAAATAAAAGCAATATGATGGTGTTTCTACGAGCAGAAATATTGAAGACTATATTGCAAATTTATGAGTGAGTGTATTGCAGATTTGTGAGCAGTTGTTAAGGGCAGATCTAAGAGAAAGTTGCAAACAAATTTACATATTATTCATTTGTAGGTTGGAGCCTCCAAATTGAGGAGATTGAGAGGTTGGTGCCTCTTATTAGAAGAGATCGGCATCTCTTGCTGGGTTGGTACTCAGTGGTGGGGATTGGGTCTCCAATGAGTTGGTGCCTATGAAATTTGTAAGAAGATTTATACATGCAATATTCTTTTGTGGTTTTTTCCCTAAGAGTCCATGTAAGATTGTCTCTCTTATGTGTGTTCTTAATTGCTAGATCTTGCATATATGGTATTGCTATGGATAATTAAGGTTTTAGGTAATATTGTTGTGATTGATTAAGTTAAGAAAAGAAAAGTTTTGATCTATACTGATTCACCGCCCCACACTCTATCAATATACATGCGTGTTTCATCACGTCACTCTGGAGCCCCAAAGACAAAACTTAGCCAATAATCAAGGAATAGCTCAAAAATATTAAGGAATTGGACTTACCAACAAACGAATGCTCTTTTAAAATGAAAAGATAAAAGAAGATAGCAAATGATTGAATATGAAAAAATGAATCACTCTAAACCTCAAATTATAAATACTTGGATGGTAAATTCGGAACAAAATATGTAAGGAATCAGGTTTAGCAAGAAAACACTTTGTTGATACACATAGTAAAATCTACCAACAAAATTTCAGGCCAACTAGGTCAATTTAAACTTTTAAGCATAGACTCGGTGTCACCCAAAAATAACCTCTTGTATGAGATTATCTCTCTGAATTCCCTTGGGTGATCTTTCACACCTATAGACACTGTTCTTTTCGAGGGATTTTGTCCTCAAAAAAGCTTCAACCTTCAAAACCAGCAAACCCTTGCTCAATTTCTCCAATTTGCACAACATCAATGAAAATGACCAATAATAATGAAAAAGCACACTTTTTTGCTTTTTATACTCTCCAAATCCCAACACCCCCCACTTGGCCAAATAATCATTAAATATAATATTTTCTTTTGATGTTTTCAAATACATTTGGCTTTTTAATATAATATTTAATAAAGCATCATTTAAATACAATACTTTATTAATTGCCATTTAACCCCTTATAACGCCTTATTATAAAGTCATCATTAAATAATAATATTATTAAAGTCAAATTAACTTTAATAATATAATTAAATCATTAATTCCCAATAATAAACCAACACCAACGCATGAGAGTGATCCAATCACATTTTCCGAAAGTAGATATAATGACAGTTGTACCAGGCATGACTTATTATAAATAGTAAGTATGAGCAATATGACCAAGTGACTTACTAAAAATAGAATAGGAGAAAACGTCTAGAATGGCCTCTAGAAGGCACACCATCAATACACTAAGCCATTGAGCTGAACAATAATGCAATGAACATCAAAAATCCTACTGAGGAGCCATTGATTACCCTCAAAAGGGTCCCCTAAACATCTCATCAACCTACAAGGACCAGATAGTAGACTAACCACTATGAAGATACTGATCTACAGAAAGGGGACATTACTAATAAACAAGCCCTTTTCAAAAAAGCATACTCCATGTGTGGATGATGAAATATGAAATATGAAAATTAAGGACAATACCCTATGAAAATACCTATTTCATATTCAAAAATCACTTATAATAGAGCATGAGGACAATAAATCAAATGAAACAATAAACAATAATACCACCACAAAGCCTCATCTTGCTCCATTGATACTGGATATGCTTCAATAATTTGATATGTGGACTGCTCTTTCTACTATCATAACATTCAATAGCAAATGGATTGGATGATAGCTTGGATTTTCTCAAAATTTTGTGTATCTTTAATAGCTTGGAAGATGGTAGTTTTATAGTTTTCTAATGATATCGATCAATGGTAACAATGATTAGACGAATCAATGGATGAGGTTAATTAGGAGGGGAAGCTCCCTCTTCGTTGATGTTGCTTAAAGAAAGTAAAATAAAACTAATTGCCAATATTTTTGTTCAACTAAGAGCACAAGGTTATAAAACTCTAACGCCGTAGCTGAGATTTTCTCTTTTTGAAATTCAACTACGACTAAGCCTACTTTGATGACGCTTTTAACACCTAAAGTAAACTCGGAGCTTGAGAGTTAAAAGTAAACAAGGAATGATTCTTTGACACAAAACTCACATAAACTCACTCTCAACACACACCTTAAGACTCATTGTACTTTTAGATGCAAGCTCAAATAAAGATTATATAAGCATAACACATAAAACGGAAGCCTGAGACAGTAGATCAAAACAACAAAGCAAGCATTAGATTTCCTTTCTCAAATTTCAAATAACAAAGATTACGCTTTTGGGACGACAGGATTGTAGCAATAACAGCCTTACAGTTTTGCGATCAACAAGAATACATTGACACGAGTAACACATGAACTGAACAATATCTTGCAGCAAAGGTAGGCATACAAGCTTGCTCTTACACTAAGTGAACTGACACTTAATAACAACTTGCAGGAAAAAGTAGGCTCAGCAATTTGCTATCACAATAACCGTTACAAAAAAATGGGCAAGGCTTCCCTTATTTATACACAAGCGAAGAGTAGGGAACCCTAAAATCTCCTTGTTTTTACAACAAGACTTGCCAACATGCAAGCTTTATTTCTAAAACTAAAACAAGATAACTATCTAACAACCTCTGAAAGCAAAAACAAGGAAAGTGCCAACCATTACATCTCGATATTTCTCTTTCACAAAGAATAGATAAGCATGAGACAATAATAGCAAGAAAACTCGAAAAAAACGTCGAGTTAACTGCTTCTTTTGAGTTCTATTCTTGGAAAATATTGCTGCCCCAAAGAGGTGACTCATTCACTAATATCCGAAGCTTTTTGCACAGACTACTGAAAATAGAATGCTGATTTTCCTTGAAAAAGCAATTTCTCCGAAAAAAGTTAGGCCCTAGGTTTTGTAGAGAATCTCATTCCGAACAAACCCAATTGACCAAATTTAGGAAAAGCTGAGAATTTCCCGAAAAAGTGTGGAAAAGTAGATTCTTGAAAACGTAAAATTTTCCAAAGTTGAAGAGAATCAAGAACTAAGTGGACCCAGATGAATAAATTTTGAAAAAGATGACCCCCTTCCTCAGAAAAATGATGCCTTGGAGGAATAAAGCATGAAAAAGCGAGCCTATGTGCTTCCCAATCCCGAATCCGTGAAGAAAACTGAAAAAGCACTGCGTTTAAGCCTCCATATCTTGAAAAACAGAAAATTGTATGTTTACTCCTCTAGACGCCAACCTATAAAAAGTGAATAATGAAATCCAAATCCTTCTTTTATAGGTTTTGAGGATTAAAAACGCTTTATTTTCTAGCTTGAAATCATTTGAAGCCAATCTTGAGCAAGTTCGTTAAATGTGGACGATGTTTGGATGATGCATGATGATAACTGGAAAATTGTCTAAGGCATTGAGCCTTGGGCGCCCTTCCTGACTAGGAGCGCTTTTCCTTAGCAGACTTGGCCATTTTTCTGAAATTTTCATCTTTCTATTTGAAAATATGCCCTTAGTTCTGTTGTACCCCAAAATTAAAATTTTTGTTACACTTAGACATTTTGAAGAAATGAGTAAGAGTCTTGTCAAATCAATCAAAAAGGTCAAAATTTGGGTGTGCATGACTTGCATGAGGGGTTAAAACGCAAAATTTTCAATTTTTGACGATCTGGGTCTGCTGAGAACAGCATAACCTACAAAAGCCAGATCTCAGTTTTTCATCCCTAAATTTTAGGAAAACTGCTATTTTTTGAAATTTTCTCGAAATAGTAACGTTTTCTGGATTTTTCTGGGTTTCTTTCGAAACAGATACTGGCAAAATTTTCTAAAAATACAAAGTCGGTCCGACAGGGTCCGAACTGATTTTGGTTGGCTCAAAATATGTCCGTATCAGGCTAGTGCAGTCAGAATCTTAAAATAATCAGTTTTTCCCTACTGGGTCTATTCTGCTTTTTTAGAAGTATATCTGGAGCTCCAAGGTCATCAATGGAGGTCATCCAACTGCCAGGCGTCAATTTCAGCATTTAAACTTTCAGCAGAGGGTGAAAAGATGAACATGCACGAAGAACAAGGAAGAAAATTGAAAAGTCATGAAAATTTTCTAAGTCTGGTGGAAATAGGCGCCCCTGTTGAAGAAAGGCGCCCACCTTTTTAGGTCACCAGATGAGTAAATTAGGGTTAGGACCTTCAATGGAAGTTGCTCAGTATTCAGTCAGCTTCGCGATGGATATTCCCATCAGAGCATCTGACAATCCAGTCTCTAGCAAATTCGAGTCAAAGTGGAAGGTACAGAATGAAGATCTGAAACTTGAAGAAGAAGATTAAAGTAAAATTTTTCTAAGTCTGGAGAAACTGGGCGCCCTAGGTGAAGAAGGGCGCCCAACTTTTCAAGGGTTCAAACAGATGAATTTGCAGTCAAGGTTATAATAAGATGTCTTCAGAATGCAACAGACTTTTCAGTGAGCTATCCAGCACAACAAACGGAGCTCGCAGTCATCAGATTCAAAGAGCTGAACAGAGGGTCCGATGAGAGTTGGAAAGAGAAATCTGAAAACAAAGGTGAAAAATGCAAAAAATAAACTAACTCTGGTAAAACTGGGCGCCCCAGCTTGCTAGGGGCGCCCAAGATTTTGAGGACCTAAAATCTACTTTTTGGCAAAAGTGTCTCCAGAAGACCCCTCCTGAAATCCTCTCAGCTTCGCAACAAATCCAAATATTCATCAATCCGACGCCCGGAGCTCAAGATTCAACAAGATCGCCCGTAGAAGTGAAAGACATGAATAAATTGAAAAAATTTGTAAGTCTGGTAGAAGTGGGCGCCCCAGTTGAGGAAGGGCGCCCAAACTTTAAGACCTTCAAATGATGGAATTTGCAGAAGTAGCATCCAAGAGTGCCCCATCAAAATCAGTCTGGCTATCCAACGAAATATTCAGACAGTCAGTCGGATCAGCGTTGCTCCCGAAATCGAGGATTCATCAGAAAATCAAAGGGAGAAGGAAGAACTTGGAAATCAAAAAAATGGCTAACACTGTAAAAGTTCGGAGCCCCTCGAAGGAAAAGCCTCCCATGGATTCGAAGGTCAAAATAGAGTTTTTAGCCGGAGGTGCCTCCAGAACATCCTTCTCAATTTCAGTTGGGCTCCGCCGTGAACCACTCAACTCGCCTATCGGGTTGATCTGTCAACGGGAAATCAGAGGCGAGGTAGCATGTACAAATGAAGGAAAGTTGAAAAACCTAAAATTTTGACTAACACTGGTGGAAATAGGCGCCCCTCTTGGAGAAAGGCGCCCAAAGTTTCATGCCTTAAAGGATTTTTGATGTTTTCAAAATTTCAAAATTTGCAAGAGGAGAAGGATGGCGTCCAAATTCAAAGAGATTGAGATTTAGGGTTTTGAAAATAAAAGCAAAAAAGAAAGCAAAACCTAAATCAAACCCTAAGTCTATTTAACACTTCTTTTCAATGTATTTTTCATTATTTTTGCAGGTGGCCTTCAGAGAAGAAAGTTGGCGCAACAAGTTTGAAGAATTTTTGTGATTCAAGAATCCATAGTTGTTGGTGTTACATCAGATTTTTCAGACCAGCAAGCATAAACCCTTGTTTTTTCATTCTTCTTGTTCCAGAAGATCAAATTTTTCAAGCTGAAGGCTAAGGCTTTCCATTTTTCAGTCATCTGGGTCTTTTTGCCTCAATCTTCTAAAGAATTTTTCAAGAACATCATCAAGTTGCAGCAAGTGCTTTTATTTTGCATGTCAGTGAAAACCTCAGTGCATTCAAATTTCAACCATCTGGGTCCTTTCCAATCAGTCTTCTAAAGAAAACCCATATCGCAGCTTTTTTCAAGAAAGTTCAAAAACCTAGGGTTGGCTGCTTTTTCGATCAAACATCAAGGTTTTGCAAATCTAATCATCTGGGTTCATTTCTAATCATATTCTGAACAAAACCCAGATGCCATCTTTTTTCGTGAAAACTTGAAGAAATTAGGGTTTGCTGCTTTTTCAGGCAAAATTCAAAGTTTTCAAAAACGAACGATCTGGGTTATCTTGCATCGATATTCTGAACAAAACCCATATCTCAGAAAAATTCTCAAAAATTTGTCCGTTGAAGCACAAAAATCAGCATACTAAAAATAGAAATTGTTCAAGACTTGTCTGAAACAAGGCGAGTTTACAGTCATTCTTCGAGTTTTCTGAAATGGAGTACACTCCTAATGTTTTCAAGTCCGAATCAGCTATCTTTCACAATTATATCAAAACAGCTGAGACAGACTTGCATCATGTCAAGCCGGTGTTCGATCTACATGCCTTGGAGAGAGCAGGCAACACTTCAATCAAGAACCCGGACATTCTGACTCCTCGCAGCAGCGTCTATTCCTATATCAGTCAGAGCCTTGAGTTCGAATCGCTTGCATTAAGCATTACAACCTCACTTAGGAGATCCAAATAACGACGGTAGATTGATTTGCAGTCTAAAGCCTGATATGGTCGAAAGGTGTTTTTCCATTCCCCCGTGGCCTGAAAGCGTAACTCTTTCAAGGGATGAATGAGAAAAGATGTGGAATATGCATAAAGATAAATATAGCAAGAAGATTGCACAGAGATGGATGAAAGAAAAACATAAAACATTGCCCAAGAACGTCGGGCTTGAGGAAGTGCAAAATCAATTTCAGAGTGTTGTTCATAGCAGTCCAGTTGGCTAAGGATAGGCATATTTCAGGATGTCGCAAAGTTCGATAAAGCTGCCAATGAGGTTGAAGATTTCCCGAGATCTATTGCAGTATGTCAAGATATTCTTGAAAAGCGGTGTTTTGTTGATGGTATAGATGCACCAACCAGTGACACACCTCTAACTTCCTAGCTGATGTGATCGAGCTTTAGCAGCCTTTCTCTAGAAGCTTTCTTTCCCGCTTTTCTTTCTATTCTGAATAATCTTATCCATTCTTTGAGGATAGAAAGAAGATAAGATGTAATAGTTGGCGCTTCCCCGTTTTCTAGGTTTTATCTTCTAGATTTAGTAATAAAGCTTGCTTTGTTGAGCAAGCCCTAGATTGTGAAAGCAAGGAGATTTTAGGGTTCCCTACTCCTCTTCTTCTCTATAAATAAGAGCCTTTGCTCATTTAGTTTCTTTAACGGTTATTGTCATAGCAAATTGCGAGCCTGAATTGCAGCAAATTGTTATTCAGTTTCAGTTCACTTAGTTTAAACCGTGCTAGTGAGAACAAAACGCTGAGCCTATTGTGCCTTCTATTTGTTGCTCAAGTATTGTTCATTTGTGTTGTGATAAGCAAATTGTTGAGCCTCTTTAGCCAACAAGGAGTTAGTAAGATTGTTGTTTTCTATTGTGTTAAGAATAAGTTTGCAAGCCTCCTTAGCTGCAATTTCTTGTTCAAGGCATGTTAGAAGTGAGCTTTGTTTCGTGAGATTTGAGTAATAAAATGGTTTCTTTTGCCTTAGTCTAAAATCTCGATTTCGCTATCTCTGTTCTACTTTTATGATCTTTATTTCAGCTTGCAGTGAAGTGTGTGTAGGTGTTCTTGAAAGAGAGATTATTGAAGTATTTTTGTCAGAGAATCTACCTTGTTAATTTCTAACTTCTCTTGCTCTGCTATTACTTGAGAGGCTAGGAACGTCTTTAGTTTAAGTTAGTCGTAGTTGAAACTTCTTATTAGAAAATCTCAGCTGCGGCGTTTGTGTTTAAAAAACCTTGTGCTCTAAGCTGATCAAAAAGATAGGCAACTTAGTTTTAGTTTACTTTCTTTCAAACACCATCAGCAAGAGGGAGCTTCCCCTCCTAATTTGAAGAGCAGTTTATCTGTGCATAGCTGTCCGTTTTCAAATCCGCATTCCAGAGGTGCGAATTTAAACACCAACAAGTTCGATCTTCATTCTGGCCCCTAGACCGATCCTGTGAACTGGCCGATGATCTCATTGCGGAGCTTGACTGAATCGCAGAAGATTATTCTAGAGGCAACATCTACTAAAACCATTATTTGGGCCCCCAAAATCATGGGCACCCATGGCTACCTGGGGCGCCCATGGCTCCCAGTGTTAGCCATTTTTTTGATATTTTAAATTTTTGTGTCGTCTGACCTTCAGATGAATTCTTTGTTGATTTCGCATTTTCGGATGTTTAAATGGCTTGATGAACTAAGAGCTGGATTGGTTGGATAGCTCGGAGAATTCTAAGGAAGATCTTCTGCAGGTGATTTATCCTAAAAACTGATTCTAAGGGGTCAAAAGGTTGGGCACCCCTGGCTAGCTGTGGCGCCCATGATCACCAGACTTAGAATATTTTCTAAGATTTTCATCCTTTTTTATTACTTTTACGCTTTGCAAGTGTTTTTACCTTTTGTTCAACCTGACATATCTGATACTTCACAAATCTGATGAGCTCCCCATGATATCCACTGGAAAACCTGTTCAAATCTAAAGGAGAGTTATTCGACGCAACAAACCCTAATTTAAACTTCTGAATGCCCAAAACCTTGGGCACCCCTAGCTACCTGGGGCGCCCATGATCACCAAACTTAACCATTTTTACTTGATTTTCAACCTTCAAACTTGATCTTCCATGCTCTGTCCTCTATTTGATTTGCAACTACTGGTGACAAACGAATCTTATGATTGAGCTGAGACATCCACTAGATAGCTGGCACAATTTCGAAGACAATGATCATATTTGCAAACCCTAATCTCCGAATTAGGTCCTCCAAAACCCTAGGCGCCCCTGGCTAGCTGGAGCGCCCAAAGATCCCAAAGATTTTTTCTTGATAATTTCAATAATTTCTAGTTTGCTCCTTGATGAAACTCCTTTGTTTGATCTGAGATTTTGGCTAATAGCTTGATCCGATGGACCTGCTGCTGGATTCAATACGGAGCCGAAGAAATTTTGAGCAAGACACCTTGAAAGGTTGGGCACCCCTGGCTAGCAGGGATGCCTTCACTCTCCAATGTTAGTTTTGTAATTTGAAATTTTCAACTTTCTCTCTATTCTTCGTTCCTCGCTCCATGCTCGACAAATGTTGCATTTACATCATGCTGGAAACTGGAAAATATACAAAGGCATAGAATCCCAAGCGCCTTGACTGGGTAGGGGCGCCTAAGCTCTGCGGTCTTAGTCAAATTTTCTCAGTTTTCAAGATTCTTCAACCTCCTTCCTTCGTTCTCCGTTTCACGAGCATTCGTTGTTTCCTGATCTATGTAATGCCCGAGACTTCAAATCTAACACCTGTCAATTGAGCAACCTCCATTGATCACCTTGGAGCTCCTAATTTAGCTTTTGAAAAGAAAAATAGACCCACTAGGGCAAAATTGATCTTTTGATGATTCTGACTAGACCAGCGTGATGAGGAAGTATTTTCAACCAATCAAAATCAATTTGAACCCCTAGAGTCAGACATTCTATTTTTAGAAATTTTTTATTTTTAGAAAATTTTGCTAGCATCGATTTGAGAAGAAACCCAAAAAAAGTCTATTTTTAAAAACTTTCTATTTTTAGAAAATTTCCTAAAATTTAGGGCCAAAAAACTGAGATCTGGGTTTTGTAGAAAACTTCGCTCTAAGCAGACCCAAATCCTTAGATTTTGAAAATTTTGAGTTTTTTAGCACCATGCATGGCATGCAAGTTTTCATTTTCTGACCTTTTGACAATTTTTAATAAGACTTTTCACCATTTCTTCAAAAAGCCTAAGTGTAGCAAAAATTTTAATTTGGGGTACAACACAACTATCTTATTTTAGTTTTCGTCTTCAATTATTTCAATTATCTTCATCTATTTCTAGATATTTAATTGTTCTCGTAGGCACTCCAATTGGAAAGAGTTTTAGGATTATAAAGGTCCCTTATTTAAAAAGAACTCAATAATTGCACAAATTGGTGTCAACAAACACAACTACAATATCACACTTTAGAGAAAGGTTTAAAAGAAAATTGTCTTGTCCCCATAGTTTATTGGAACCAACCTTATTTTTTAAATTTTATTTGTATGTATGGCATTTTTGTGTTTTTATTTTTAATTTAATAGTACAATTTTAATATTCTTTAGACCAAATTGATTTGTATATAAGCATATACCAATAGAATTTTAAAATACCAATAATCCCTAAGAGTATATCAAACAGTATATAAATCAAATATAGTTGTAATGAGAGAAAATACACATAAAGCACGCACAACTACAAGATAGGCATTCCATAAGCATACACAATTTCCACAAGAAAATCCACTAAGAATAAACAAGCACAAGTGTATGCATCTACGAACATACAAAGACATAAAAAAAGACTCATAAAATTGAAAAACCATAAGAGAACTTCTCCATAAACAATGTAGGACATATTCAGGCATATAAATGTTGGCTATTTATGCATTGTATCTGTCACTCTTTACATGGGTTTATGTGGAAATGCATTCAAGTAAATATTTTCCTAGAAAACAGTACCGGAATATCAAGAGAAACACTAGAATCATCCAAAAAAAAAGCCCTACTGATTATTTTTTATGTCATCCTTATGGATGTCATTGTTTCATATTATTAAAACGAGTCTATCTTGAAAAGTACTCCTCAAACCAGAATATCAACTTGTTCTTCCATATTTAAGGGTAAGACTTTTTAATTTTGCAAATGGATATAAAACATTGGGGCACAATGAGCAGTCTTGTGTTATTCATGAGGTGGTTATGTACATGCCATTCGAGTTCTTGGAAAGTACTCTTCAAATTAGAATAGCAACTTGTTCTTCCACATTTAAGGGAAGAACTCGTAAATGTTGCAAATGAATATAAAGCATCGGACACAATAAGCAGTCTTGTATTATTTATGAGGTCGAAGAATAGATACAAACAGATTTGTTGGTTAAAGCAAACAATTAATCAATTATCTAAGCTCTTTATATAATAAATAATAATGTGATTACTAATATCATTAATTACTAGTATAGATATTTTAAATACGTATATTCAAAAAATGCCAAGAAATATCGGTTTCGAACTATTTTATTTTCTTTAAATCATTTTATTTTAATATAGAATTATTTTATTTATTACATGCAAATATGGACAC
Organism: Sequoia sempervirens; assembly: GCA_007258455.2. Classification (NCBI taxonomy): domain Eukaryota; kingdom Viridiplantae; phylum Streptophyta; class Pinopsida; order Cupressales; family Cupressaceae; genus Sequoia; species Sequoia sempervirens. The sequence continues at coordinate 26,263 of VDFB02252333.1, forward strand.
ATGACTTTAAATTTTTGGCTAAGAATTATTTTATTTTATCTACATTGTTTACTTTTATTTTTATTTGACAAAGCATTTTACTTCTGTACGTAACTTTTAATTTTACTTTTGGAAAAGCCACCATTCATTATTTTGATATTTTTTTTGTTTTGTTTTTACTTTAAAGTGTAGTAAACATTATATACTCATATGCTTTTTTACTAGTTTTATTTGTAGGCATTAATATATTTTAAAATTTTGATCTCTTTATAGTTCTAGTTCTTTTTAAATATGACAATTGTGCTTTGGTTTTCATGTACACGGTCATGACATGACTTTGGACCCTGCTACCATTGTAGAATGCCTCCCGACGTAATTAGATTGATGTAAAATTATATTTATTTATTATAATAACCCCTCCCTTATTACATCATACTCTCAAGAATACAAGAAGCTCTGAAAAGCTTCAAATTTTATGTCAGCAAGAGAATTGGTGAAAATATCTACACATCCTTGAGTCAAACAATATTGAAGGTAAACATTCTATCATTGCAATACATGCTTACAGATGTGGGCGCATTAAACCTCAATGTGTTTAGTGCGCTCATGAAAGATTGGATTACAAACAAGTTTTAGCATTCCCTAATTATCACGTAATAGAACTATAGGTTGTCTTAGGTACACCCAATCTTGATAAGATGCAACGTAACCAAATCACTTCACAAATAGCTTCACCTATGGCATGACCTTCTAGATTTGTGAAGAGCAATCAATAGTGTTTTTCTTTTTACTCACCCGTGATATCAAACCAAATTTCAAAAAGCAAACAATTTTTTATTAAAGTAGACTTCCTATCATCCAAAGCTGTGTTACTGGATCCATCTAGCAATCGGCCGGATCCTCGTTCGATTTCAACCAAATTCGGTTACTGGTCCAATTCACCTGTGGACATGAGTTGAGAGCTTGCAAATGCCACCTGGTTTGCCTAGGGTGAACCGGGGACAAACCTAGGCAAACCCGCAAGGAACCCGTCCCTACAACATCACTTTTTGGCACTTTTTTATTAATTTTTTGGCTTTTTTCAATATTTTATTCTATTGATTTGACTGAAAGGACCAATGAACCCTAATATTGACTTAGAAAACACATAAAACACCAACACAAGTCCATTTTGTTTCATTTCTTTTGAAAACAGCAAATATCATTCCAAGAGGCTAAACATTCTTTTTTGCTTGTTGGATCAAAAAAAAGAATTGAGGATTGATCTTTGAAGGTTCTACAACGATTGCATTGTCATTCCTACGCATTTACAAGTGTTTCTTGGCTGCCAAGAAGATCATAGAAAGAATTTTGGCAAAGAGGTAGGTTTTTTCAAAAAAAATCCTCGATTTTTGTTTGACAAACATGAAACATTTTTTTCTTTTTGTATCTATATTTTTTCCATTCTTCTAGGAATGTATCAAAGATTCAAAAGAGCTAGGTTTTGTATATTTATTTTTTGTGTTCAATTTTTTGTTTTTGTTTTGAATGTGTTGTTTACAAAAAACAATTGTCATAGGAATCACAATGACAACTAGTTCTAGCTCCACAGCTCAAAAATTCAAAACAGATCCGAATTCTCCTCTATGAAAATACGTTCAAATGATAGAACAAGTTCCAAGTTATGGATGTTGTTTTTGGATTCGCAACGGGTGTGATCTTTGATATTCTAGTTCATATAATCGGGTGAAAGCTCATTTGTGTGGAATACCTAGACATGGCATCAAAGCTTGCCCTGGAAAGGATGGTGTAGTTGTGCCATCAAAGACAATGATAGGATATATTATGGAGCAAGAACAAGCAAATGAATGGGCACACCATAAATCAACCCCTTAATTTAAAAAAAGATCAAAGGGAATGCACCTTGCATCTATTCCCAATGTTGTGGTAGAAAACCATCCATTCTTGGCCACTCCTCATCCTCAAAGTGACAAACAAAAAACTAAAGTGACCTTTGGAAAGTGCATTTCAAAATGAGAGTCGAGACATTGCCAACCAACATGTAGCAAGATGTACTTTTGCAAATGGATTGTCTTTTAATGTTCTTCGCTCTCCATATTGGAAAGAGATGTTGAAAAAAGTTAATGAAGCTCCAAAAATGTACAAGGGCCGAAGTTATGAGGAGGTCAAGAACGTTGAAGATGCATTGGGCCCATAAGAGATTCATGGGTTGAGACAAGTGTGTCCATCTGTCAGGGTGGGTGGAAAGATGCAAAAGATCAGCCCTTCATCGATGTCATAGTGGTGAAAGATGACCAATTTATTGTTGACATTCATATTGCAGCCATTGAGGAAGTCGGACCTCGTCACGTTGTTCAAGTCATAACTGACAACACAAAGAATCGTAGAGTTGTCGGTTTGTTGGTTGAGGAACGATATTCACATATCTTTTGGACACCTTGTGCAGTTCACTCTCTCAATCTTACACTACAAAAGATTGGGAATAAAATTGATTGGATCAAAGAGTTGTATGCAAAGGTTGAGTAGATCCAAATGTTCATCACCAACCACCGCATGTCTCAAGGCTTTTTCAGATCATTTTCAAAATTGAAGCTATTGATCGGAAGTGAAGTAACATAAAATTTTACATTGTCATAGTTTGATTGTGTATTCTAATTCTCATTTAGAGTTTATTTTTAAATTTTAATTATTTTATTTTGTATTTTTAATAAGTTCCAAAGACCTGTTTCACCTCTAACACAATCGTCTTGAGACAACTTGTGAAAGTTAGAAAGGCACTTTTTGTAATGTCCCCTTCTCAGTGATCACTCCTGCTGGACATATTAGCCTACATAATTCCCGTAGGCTATAGTCAAAAAAGGCAATTAATTTATTTAATTGTTTAATGTTACTGAGCGGGAAAAGTGCATTTAAAAAGGAAATATTAAATAATTAATCAAATGGAGTTATAAAGTCACCATTGCAAATATTTCAAAAAGTAACTTTATAAAGTCACTTTATTTAATTTATTGAGCAGGAAATAAAGCAAGTGATATAAAGTTGATTTTGGAGCTCATTCGTACTATGCTTGCTTATTTTCTCAAATTCACTTTGGAGAACTTCTTGGACTTCTTGGTCTTGGGGAAGAGGAACCCTAGGGTAACTAGTTTCGGTAGTGAAACAATTCCACCCTAGCCAGTTTCAGGGGAGATCATCCAGGTCTTCCATTGTGGGCGATATTGCACAAATTTTTGGGTCTCCTTCAGAGACAAAGTTGAAGATTAACGATTACATCTTTGCAAAATCTGAGATTGAAGGCTTTTTGCTAGTCGGCTGGTGCTAAGGGTTTTACATTGCAGATTGGATATCTCATACTCAGGTTGTGGGGTTTTATTATTGTTGGTTATTACTACAAACTTCATTCTCAATGGCGTGAGAATCATCAGCCTGGGCGTGAACCTTTATGAAGATATTAGATTGTATGTTGGGCGCCAAATACAAGGCTTGTGGCATTCATATGTGCCTAAGCATGGGAGATATCAGTTGTAGACCTGGTAGTGGGGTTTTTCGCTATCATTGACATCTGCTAGCTACGTGTGCAGTTCTGAAATACCATGTTCTTGAATGTATTGCCTGTTACTGAAACGGCATGAGGGTTTTGACTGATCTTGCTGCATATACCTAGCACAGCATATTAGAAGTTGTTGATGGGATGTGAGGCACATATTTTGGGTCATGGGCATATATCAGACCTGTTGTGCATTTCTGGGCAGCGTGGAGGTCTTATCAGGGGATGTGAAACTGATTTGCAAAACTGGAACAAACGCCATGTTAGTTTAAGGATCAGAAATGTAAGCAAGCAGAAAAAGTAACACATAAACAATGAACACAATATTTTACCCTAGGAAAACCCTCCTACTCGAGGGAGAAAAACCCAACAACAATATTGAATATTCTCTTTATAAATTAGATGAATAAGTGCAGAAAACTGCATACAAATCAGGCCCTACACAAGGCTGAGTCTAATACAATGAATGGAGACACTTCTCCTTGAAGTGTAGTACAAAAGATGACGCTTATTCTTAGAATCAAATCTGCTGCTAGGAGGCGAACTGCTGCTGCTGCTGAAGATGCAAATTGGAGAGTGAATGGATTGATGCCTGAATGAGAGGACTCCATCCTCTTTATATATCAAACTAAGCGACCTCCTTTCTAGGTCGGCTTTTAGAAATAATATAAATATTATTTAAAACATAAAGGCCGACATGCCTTGAACAAGAATATATTAAGGCAAAAATATCTCCCGAAGCTACACAATACTAACACGCCATAACTGGGAGCTTACATAACATGTATTTTAATATTAGTCTGAGAGCATTTCTAAAACATATTTTGTTGTAGCTTGTTGGTCAGAAAATACTGTAAAGGGGTTATCAGTTGTTTATCAAATAGCAAGAAATTGTATGACTGTCCATTACTATCATTGTTAACTATCTGCTCAGAAATATATTAACGACAGTAATCTGCTTCATTGAAATGTATTAGATTTACTTCCTTAGTGTTGTAAAAGAAGTTATTTGTTGGTTATGGTCATTTCTTGTCATTGGCAAAACTCTATTCATTGGGCATACAAACGAACAGTAAGCAATGTGTTTGACAAAATGAACATGTGTCAAACTGAGATATCACAAAAATATTGTTGAAATCAATAGGGGTTTTTATAATGGTATCAGAGCTGGTCTTCCCGCCAGCCTGTGTGTTTGGGGTGCAATGCTGTGTTTCAGAACTTTCAGTGCATGATCATCTATGAATCCAGAAGAACAGGAGTATGTAAAAACCCCAACTAGAATTTGCACAATAACTTTCGATATTCAATTTGACATATTACATTTCTCAAATAAAATGGCATAAACTGAACTGAGCACATCCCAATGACTAAGCATTTTACTGATATACAGAAATTTCCATACACTGATTTCCTTATGTCATTAGCTTCAGAATATCAGATTACAATGGATGGAGCATGAACAGCTAACAATCTATTTCAGAGTTTGATATTCAATAAGTTTACACACTCAGAATTACATACACAGTATTGAAATGAAATGCAAGAAGGGATTCAATAACTAATCATTACTGTTTCATTTCTCCATACTTGACTATATTTATATGCAAGAGAATGAGAAGCTACAGCCCGCTGTAAACTCAACTGAATGATAGAAAGGCGCTGTTTATATTTATTGATGCTCAGAACAAAACTTCATTAATATATAATATGCAAACTAATAGCAATCTGAACTGTAACAGTGATAGTAGATGATTTACAAATCATCACTAAGCTGACTGTATAGTATTAATGGATAATGTGCTTAAAAATCATACCCAAACCTAGAAGATCTTCACTTGGACCAGACAATGATTCGAAACTGTTGGCAGAGGGAATTCAAAGGAGCGCCAACCTCATGCCATAGCTTCCCTACCTCCAACGACTCTTCCCCAATCAAGCTCAACCCTCAAAGTTCCCACGCAGCCCTGAATATGAGGCTCACAGCTGATAGAATGCAGCTGTTAATGTGCTTGAAGGTTCACATCCCTGCCAAGAATGTCCACGTGCCTCTACATAGGGTCCTCATGTGCCTTTATCACCATGGCAGTTATGAAGAATCCACGACAGTTATGAATTAATTCAATATCACCTTGGAATGTCACGTATTTGAAGGGAGTTGCCTGGTTGCCAATCGTGCCTCCTTTTGTCCCCATGTGAGCTGCTGATATCACACAAGACAATATATATTCCCCGAAGCACTCCCAATCTCATGCGCATCTTTCATTCTCTAATTTTTCTCATCTGCATTTGTCCTATTTGCAGCTCCTCTATCCAATGTCATAATGGCAGCGATTAAATAAATAAACTTTGCAATTCGTCTTATTCTGAAGCAATCTATATTGGTTATCATATCGCTCATATGCAAGTCTCAATCCATGGCCATTAATAATCATAACCCCCAATTAGCCATGAAGATACCCTCCAAATATCTGTGAATCTTTTAACCTAAAATGCCAAAGTCTGAAGAACACACGATATTATCAATCAACTATCTAAAGGAAATCTTATTTACTCTGCAAATATAAACCCCCGAACATTCTTCTATATAAACCCTTATATCTGAAATTTCATCTTCGTAGAAGACCCACAAAATTTCCTTCAATCGATCTTGACGCCCAAATGCGAATCCTGCATTAATCCGCCTCAATCCAACAAAGGTGGAATCTTTCACCACCAAAACCAGATACCCGTAGGAATCCCACCTAGGGTTTCAAACTCCAAAGAGCTCCTCCTAAAAATCAAACCAAAATAATAATCTTTGCATAATGAGAAAATGAGCTCTCATGTCCTTATATAATACTATTTAGGGTTTTCCCGCCAAAATCAATTAACACTTTATTATAAAGTGACTTTATTAATTCAACCTTTAAATATTTCACGTCACTTTAAAACCCAATTTAATTTAATCATTTAATATTACCTTTATAATTACACGTTTACCAGGCAACATTAAATAATTAAAATAATTAAATACATTAAAACTATTTTGGCGAGCTGGAAAATGGAAACATTACAGAGTATATAACCTACAGGAGTAGAAGGCATAGATAAATTGATAACTTATTTGATTCAAAGTCTGATGAAGAAACCGCTTGAAGGTAATACCTTGCAAATCTTAAATAACCTTGCACCGGGTCAACAGTAGGTAGTCCAACTCCTCACTCAGTTGATAATTGATCAAAATAATGATGGTAACAATGGTACAGGAGGTACTAATGGGGCATCATGGTGATAATATAAACAATGGGACCAATGGTGAAGGGAGTAACACTCGCATACCTGCTCAGAGTCACACTAGGACAGCAAGTAGAGTGTCTCCTAGACCGCTTCTACCTCAGTTCTTGGGAGGGCAATAGGCTGGAATTCAGGGGTGGCAAGGACAAGGTGAGGGGTTCACAGATTACTCAAGAGAGTATCAGTCTCTTGGTGATGAGTTTCATGCAACGATGTTTCTACAGGATTTTTGTGCTATAAAATATAGAAACAGGCCCAAGGATCATAATAGAGGCCCTCAGAATCAGGACTTGCAGCGTAAGGTTGGGAAGCTATCTATTCCTTCATTTGATGGCTCAAGCAAATGCACTGCTACAGCATGGGTTCAGAAGTTGGACACTTATTTCCAACTCAACCCTATGCTGGAAATAGAAGCCATCAAGTATGCCACGTTAAATCTAGAAGGTGAAGCCCATGAGTGTTGGTACCATAGGTTAGTTACCTTCGGACATGCTAGCATCACTTCCTATTTGGACTTCACTCAGAAGTGAATGGATAGATTTGACAAGGACCCAAAGTTGCATTTCAGGGAGTTGGTGCAGCTCAAGCAAGTTGGTACTGTGGATGCATACATTTTTGAGTTCAAAGAGACTCTCGATTATGGTGTTAGATGTGTTGCAGCACAGGTTGATCATACTCTTTATTGAGGGTTTATCTGAGCCATTACGTGGTTGGATTAAGGCCTTTAAGCCGAAGTCATTACAGGACGCCATCATCAGGCACCTGACATGGAGAACTCAATGCCTAAGAGCAAATTTCCTTCTAAACCACTCATCCCTCAAAAGAACAAAGATAAAAAACCCTTTCAGAATGAGTGGCCCAAGAAGGATAAGTTAGATGATGAGGCTTGTAGGGAGTTGAGGAGAAAAAAGCTATGTTTCAGTTGTAAGGAGCCTTGGGAGAATGGACACAGATGCATGGGCAAAGGGAAACTGCATTACATTGAGGTTCTTTCTGATAGTGAGGGTGAAGAGGAGGCAAGACCAGTGCAATATAGCAATCATAGCAGTTCAGAGGATGAACATCCTCATGTGAGACTAAGAGTGGGGCCATTGCCACTATATCAGATACTCCCAAATTCAAATCTTTCAAAGTTAGGGGGTATTGCAAGGGCAGCGAATGACAGTTCTGATTGATAGTGGGGCAACCCACAATTTCATAGACTCGACATTGGTCACTAAGAGAGGGATTCCTATAGAGGATTTCGAGGGATTTAGTGTGATGGTGGCAGATGGGTTCAGCATGACTTGCACACAGAGGGTTCATCGGTTGGGTGTGACATTGGGCAACTAGACTGTTACTGATGACTCTTACGTAGTTGACCTGGGTGATACAAATGCCATCTTGGGTATACAATGGCTTCATTCATTAGGGAAGTACTCACAGAACTTCAAAACATTGGAGCTTAAATTTAGGGCAGCAGATGGTAAGAAGGTTGTGCTAAGGGGGATGGCTAATGGTTCTCCAAAGATAGTGTCAACCAAGGAGATGGAGGGTATTTTTAGGCATGGGGATGTTGCTTTGGCAGCTAAGTGTTTGATTACATCCAAGAAGTCTCCAAATAGTAGCCATCCATTCCATGTGGATATCCAGTCATTGTTGGGAAAACATGACAAAGTCTTTGGGGAGATACCTCCAAGGATACCCCCAAATAGAGGTTTCGAGCACGCCATTGAGCTAGAAGAGGGAGCAAGACTTAATTTTGATTCATAGATAGTTTTGAGATGGTCCCAAGCGTCTTTACTTGTCATTAATATTCTAATATAAGGTTGAACCTCATCTTAAACACCAAACAAAATGACCAATTTGGCCTTCTTATTGTCCTTATCAAACTTTCTCTGTTTATCTCCAACTTGTCTAGTCCATTGACTCCCTCAAAAACATCCTATAAATCTTCAAACTCAAGATGAGTTTGGACCTTGGGTTTCCAAGCCAAAAAATTATCACCTCTCAATAATTAAAAACTTGGAAGCATTACTTTTAGAGCATTAGAAGCCATGGAGAACTTTCAAGTTGAAAAATCTTCAAGGACTTTAGATAGTACTGGAATATCAAGGGAAGCTCTAAAATCAACCAAAGAACTATGCTACTGATTATTTATGTCATGCTTATAGACATGGCATTGCAGTGTATCATCAAAATGAATTTCTCTTGAAAAATACTCCTCAAACCAGAATATCAACTTCTTCAATATTTAAGGGAAAGAATTGTCAACAAAGTAATTTCCAACCCTCAAGCTTGTAGAGACTTTTATAAATCTCATAAAAATGACATCCTTCAAGAAGTAGAAACAAATAAAGAAAGGAATCCAAGTCCTTAATTCAATTATCCTACATAGTTGGAGAAAGTGATGTTGAATTCCCAATCTCAAAACTCTCGTGCTCTACTTCCAAAGGATGTGGTTTTTAAGACACCCCTTGCTCAGGAACATCTTCATGAGAACATCTATCAGTTAAGAACCCCTCTTGCACAAAAGAGTATGTTCGATCTCAAAATTTTTGGCATCCCTAAACATGGCCTTCAATTTGCAATAACTCAAAATTGATGACATTTAACATGTAGGAGAAAAGAAGCTGCTGATTTTTATTAACTACATTAATCTCATATGACTCTTCTCTAATTTCCTACCCCATTTAAAGGGCATATGTGTACCATTGATTATAGTTTATAGTTATACATTAATGTTGAACAATCTTCTTCTTTTCAACAGTCAAACATCTCAAAGTCATACATGCGAACCATGAAGACCTTTAAGGTTGAAAAGGCCAACTCCACAACCACCGAAAAAACAAAGCAAAGAATTTGTTAACAGGATGTTGAAGTGGATCAGGACAGTTTGCACTCCGAAGTATAGATCAGACACAAAAGCTGTGTGAGGTATATCAATTTTGGAAGAAGAAAAAAATTACTCATAATCTAAAAATATTAAGAACTATATGCTATAATTTAGTTGAGTTTGCCAAGCATGCCTTTTCCTTCCATAGTACTTCCTAATTATCAAATCTATCTGAATCGCATACCATATGCAACAAAAATAAATTCTTGATCACTAATACCACTAAAATCATTTAGTTGGAAAGGAACTATGATTTTCAATATGTGGTTTGTTAGGGTTAAAAATTCAATTGTATGCTCCCAACAAACAGAGTTGAGTGGGCTACATTCCTCGCCAAAAAGATATTGCTTAAATAACTCAGTCTGTTAATGTAATGTCCCCTTTTTAGCCAGCATCAATGTTTGACAGATTAGACTATCATTTGGTCCTCATAGGCTAATGATGGTGATTAGAGGGCCCTGTGAGGGAGTTATCCGGTTCTTCATATGGTAGTTTATGGTGTTTTCTTCTCCAGCACTTCGTGTTATTCAAGGTTTGCCTTCTGGAGGTGTTTTGGGCTCTGTTTATGCATATTTACTCTTTTTAGTATGTCTCTCAATTGTTGGGGTCCAGTCTTACTATTTATAGTAAGGCACCCTGGTGAGCAAAGGAATCAATGGGTTACCTTCTAGTGCTGACAAAATTGGTTACTGATGGTTATTGGAGTATGGTATTTAATTATTATTATTATTATTAAATTATGGTATTTAATTATGGTATTTAATTATTATTATTATTATGGTATTTAATTATTATTAAAGTGATACTTTAATAATAATTAATTAATTATAAAAGTGAATAACAATAAGTCACTTTATTGACTTTATAATAAAGGCTTATTTAATGTTATAAAGTCACATTATAAAAGTCATTGATATGAACGCCCAAATGAATGATATTATAAAAGCAACAAAGGCAAATATATTTTATTATATTTAAATGACTTAAAGGCCTTGGGAATCGTGCTTTTTGGAGAGAATATAAAAGGGCTTTGAAAAAGCATTTATATTCATTCACAACTTTATCAAATTTGATGCTTTGGCTGAGAAGAAGAAGACCAGGGTTTCTGGAAGAAAAACCAATCTTTGAGACTCGGGATTTCTCTCTAATTCAAGCATTCTACAGGTGTGAAATACCACCCAAGGTTTGCTCTTCAGGTGGCTACACACAGGAGTCACATTTGTGCTTATTTGGAGATAGATTGTTTGGATTTTTCAGAAATAGGGTTTGAAGAATAAATCAGACTGTTCATATTTTGATTGCAGATCAAAAAGGGTTCAAAGATTTGTAGTTTTTAAGATTATTAAGAGTAAGCTACAGTACCCTCGTGAACAGTACCCGCGCCACAGTGATTCGCTACAGTGACATGGTGAATATAAAAGCAAGAGTTTAATACTGATTTCTTCTTTAAAGATAATAACTTCTGAGTTGTTTACATACTTCATCTGCTGGTCAAGTTCTTTAGAGGAGGACGTTGCTATGCCAGGTCTGAGTATGTGATAAACTGAACTTGTAATCCTTCTTTACATTCAGAATTCTCTGTTATTAAAGGCTGTTGGTGTTTGTAATCAGCAATCAGACTATTTTATATTGCTGTTTGTATTTACTACCATATTCTCAGTCCTACTGTAGCTCTGAGTGTTGTTTGACTGAAAATCAGATTATTAAATGTTACTGTACATTCCTAAGAGTCACGTTACCATTGCTATGCTCTGTGTAATCACAGAAAACTATTGTAACCAGTCTGAATGGTATTCTCTGAGTTGTTATATTCTGCTATGAATTTCTGAGCAGCAATATACTGTTAAATCAATCAATAGTTGCAGTACATGATAACTCAGAATTGGTTGCCAATGTTGCAGTATGCATTTAAATGATCATTCAATGAATGATTTAAGTATGATAAAGATTTCTAATTGTCTAGTGGTGCTGTTATAGTCTTGTCTGGGTAAAGGAAAGTCCCACGTTGTCAATTGCATACAAACTGCTTCACAGAATATCCCACATTGTCAATTAAGTTAATCAAGCGAAAATTGCAAAGATAAAAGCCAAACTAGGGTGGGACATTTCAGTTATTTTCTTTTTCCTTTTTATTTTTTTTAAAGTGAAAGGGGGAAATATCAAGGCATCCCTTGATTGGTTCAAGTGGTCTTAGGAATTCCACTGTTACCAAGACACTGGGTATATCTACTATGGAAGTCCCTCAAATGTCCATAAGCAGGAGCATCCCCATGCAATCCCACTGTCTTTCCTAAAATTCAGGGACAACTGTCCCATGTCATTGACAGTATTATTAAACTCTACGAAATGCAACTAAACTACTCAAACAACAGTATAACAATGCAAGCAAGCAAGCACTCTGCACTTTCACTCCTAACATGTAAAACAGGAATCTAGCAATAGTAACCAAGGAAAAACTCAGCGTAGATATAAATGGATAGGAAGAAAGTTTGATTTTTAACTAGACTTCATTAAACCTGGTAAAAGGTGTAAGGAATTAAATTCTTATGATGTTAAGAACACCAATTGATAGTGCATTATCATCTAAACCAAATAGTTATAACATCAAATGAAATAATCTCACCTGCATTAAAACCACTAGAAATTTGTTGCCTTCTGAAGGCAGCAAAATACGTTTGCAAATTGAAAAGCCACAAGCATATTACTAACCTTGTTGAACATCAACATTTGACTAAGCAGTCCTAGGCTTCCTACCAATTCTTCATATTCTTGAGTGCAAGAAAAGTCTCGCATCATTCTCAAGAGTACCACCAATATTCCAGGATGTATGCTCTACACAAAATCAAAAACAAAAACGACTGAGTAGATCATTACAGTAAACTATCAGTTGCTAAATTAAATAAGCAATAACCACAGTCACTATCCAAAAATACATACAAATTATGACAAAACCACTTCCCACGGTTACTGTAAGAAATACAATATAATTTGGCACCACTGCCTTCAGATAGTTTCTTGAAATACATATAATTAGTTTTCCTCAAGATAATTTTCCATAAAATGCATATAACCAAGTGTTGATCCAGAAACAATAAGATCCTCACATAAAAATGAGACAACCCTTTATTCTGTTATTCTGTACTATATACAATCAAAGATTCTTATTTGCTACTTTTAGCAAAAATTCTTTCACAAACTTCTCGGAAACTTAGGAAATATACTCTTTCTAACATTCAACAAAAATTTCAGTGACAAAAATAATCTATAAGGAATGCTGAAATCGACAATTAGAATGATCTGGGATAAGACAATCAGGATACTGCAAGTTACAAGCAAACATAAGACACAATATGTATCTCATTTTAGAGCACGTGTGCCATTTTTGGCTTGATAACTGATTCCCAAAGTAATAACTATGAGTACAATGCATATATTTGTGAGACCTATGAGCACTATCATTCTTAAGAATTCAATGAAATTTTGCAAAGCCCTGATACTCTGAGCTAGCCAACGCATTTGTATTTTATGTTGGTCATCAAGCTTTGTCACACCTTGTCAATAAACCAGCAATTCATGCCTGTGTGATTATTTCTAATTCAAGAATCCACATTCAAGATAGTGGTTTAACTACCAAAGTGACACGTTATTGCTAACCAACTACCAAAATTCAAATCAAGGGAAACACCTGTAAGTTTCAATGATTTTTTAGAATGAGCAAAACTGTTTTGGATTGCATTGCTACATCATAACATGTACATGTAAGCCAACTTCCTGTTGAAAACAAAATTTACAAAGAAATTGCATGCTGATAGGATAAAAAATAAAAACAACCTAGGACTTTTCAGTTAATCAGTGGAGTGTTATATAAATTAGGACCAGATAGGAAGCTTTATGAAAGAAGGTGTATCTTGTTGGTAGCTCGTTATGGAAACCAAAGATTAGATCATTGGGGGGGGCCTATTAGTACAGAATACGATTCTTCTAACGTCACTCTAATGGGTTACCCAATTGCAAGATGCCCAAAATCAATTGTTACCTTACAACATTTGCAAGCATAAGGCAAACCATTAAGACTTGATTTTATACCCTTGAATATATCTCAATCCCAAAAGTTACTGATAAATGGAGCTTAGACTTCATAGAATTATCCAATAATCCGTGCAAACTTCCCCAATGCGAGTACATTCCAGTGGCTAAAATGTACCATAGGTAAAAACCAAGAGGTTTTGAAAACATGTCCACAAAGCGTACAGCCAAATGTTTCTAATTTAGAGCGTGAATATAAAATAAATGCATTATTTTTGTAATGCTGGGGTTGTTATGTTGATCCCTGTTGGAATTAAGTAGTGAAGTAAGAACTTTTAGGTTCGGTTGTTCACTGTTGTATTAACCAACAACCGTAAGTCTTGTCATTCAAATAGCAAAACTTTTGTCAGGGTAGGGACATTGTGTACCATTCACATTATATATCAAATACTACCTATATATAACACTTTAATCATTTCTATATTCTCTATATTGTGTATTTTATATTTACTATGGCAACCATTGTAATTAATGTTCTTTGATAGTGTAGATTTTTCATAGCAAATATTCTGATGCTGTTGCCATTGTGAACATTGGGACAGTTGAAATTGGTTTAAAAAGGGTGCACCAGTCAACAATACTTATTGACAACAACACATGAATGAGGCAATCAGTTGTTCACTGTTGTATTAACCAACAACCGTAAGTCTTGTCATTCAAATAGCAAAACTTTTGTCAGGGTAGGGACATTGTGTACCATTCACATTATATATCAAATACTACCTATATATAACACTTTGATCATTTCTATATTCTCTATATTGTATATTTTATATTTACTATGGTAACCATTGTAATTAATGTTCTTTGAAAGTGTAGATTTTTCATAGCAAATATTCTGATGCTGTTGCCATTGTGAACATTGGGACAGTTGAAATTGGTTTAAAAAGGGTGCACCAGTCAACAATACTTATTGACAACAACACATGAATGAGGCAACATAAATGGGTCAGCTGATTCAAGAAGCAATTGAAACAAACAAGGAAAGATAAAACGATCCAGTATCTATGGGACCTATCCAAACTTGTGCACATCAAGAAAGAATCAAACAGAAACCAACTACTATCAAATTCTATTTTGGCAGCTTGATAGTTATAGAGTAAATTTCAACTGCTTGATCATTTACCCACACATCTTGCCAAGCATTTCATTGTCTTGCAAGACCTTTGTGCCTAAAATGTCCATGAGTTACAATAACGACATAGCCTGCAACAATGGTGGGAAAAATGTTGTCATGAAGAGGAAGAAAGACTAAGGGTTCAAGTACTCTTCACTCAAGGAGAGACATCAACACCACCTTCAACCCTACCAAGACCTAAAAATAATAAGGGTACGTCTCCTAGCTGTTAGTTTTAGGATCAGATTTGCAATAAGCAGAAATCACAACACATGAACAATAAACACAACAGTTTACTCTAGGAAAACCCTCCTACTTGAGGGAGAAAAACCCAGCAAAAATATATCTCATATATATCATATAAAAGTGCAGAATACTGCTTTACAACCAGACCCTTCTCAAGGGCGGATTGATGCAATGAATTAATAGCATCTATCCTTTGATGCAAAGATAAATATGTTTCTTCTTGAAGTCGATTTGCTGCTACAAGATGGTATGTTGCTCTTTCTTGAAAGAATGTGAAAATAAGAATGACTTCATGATGAAATGCATGATCATCTCCATCTATATATACAATGCAAGGAGACTCTTCACAAGCAAGGTGACTCTTCTCTTGGGTCGGCCTCCTTTTAAGAAATAGTATAATTTGTGATTAAGGTTGACTTGCCTTATTAATAATTTATTATTTAAACTTTTACTTAGGAGAAAATATCTCCATAAGCTACAAACACTAACACTCCTTCTTAGCTAGGGAGGTATTTTCTCGATATCCTCGCCACGGAGTCTCTCAACATGACGCCCACAATGGCTACACCCATTTGTGGAAAGCAATTCATCACGGAGTCTCTCAACGTGATATTGTCATGGAGTCACTCTACATGACGTGCACCATGGCTACTCCCTTGTGTGGAAAGAAACACATGTACAGGTGCCCATCACGGAGTCTCTCAACATGACGTCCACCATGGCTACTCCCATGTGAAAACATGTTGTGGCGGGTTCATTACCGAGTCTCTCAACAAGGATGTCAATGCGGAGTCTCTCAACATGACGCTCCTCATCTCGCCTTAGAGATGAACATGGTCAGACTTCATACTTTCTCCGTCTCGAGAAATATAATAACAAGGGCTTTCACCTCATACTTCTCCGCCAGAGAAATATACACTACAAGGGCTTTTACCTCATACTTCTCCATCACAGAAAAATATACACTACAAGGGCTTTCACCTCATACTTCTCTGTCACAGAGAAATATACACTACAAGGGCTTTCACCTCATACTTCTTCATCACAGAGAAATATACATTATAAAAAATCTTCATGATGCTGTGACTCCCTTCGAAGCTCCAAGTACTTGAATCAACCTCCTGACCTCCTCGTCCAACGTTTGTCAGACTCCCTCTGAATGTTATTTCCTTCTCTTCGAAGAAACTGATCACGAAGACAATTTGTATGGGTTCTTCCTCTTCGAGAGATGTCTCCAGCCACCAACTCAGTCCCATGGCAGCAAGATATGTCTCCATACTTCAACCTATGTGACTCCCTCACAAGATGTATCAAGCTCTTCCTCCCTTGAATGCAATCTCTCATCATCCTTTTGCTCCTCAATCCATCTTGGAAGCAATTTAGAGAGATTACTAATAGTTCATAGAATCAAACTACCCCAAAGAGAAATGTCCAGACTAATGCTAGAAGCATACATGATTTACTATTCCCAATGTTATAGCATGAACTAATAATTACATAAAAAATTCATGAACATTATTCAAGGGTATGAAATACTTATCTCTTTATTGAGTAAGATTTAAATTGAATTGAATAGCACTGGCAAAGAACAGGAACTGCAACCTCTGCTGTTGATTATTCCAAATCTCCCAAAATGGGAAAGCAATCCTACCAAGGCTCCAACTCACGAAGCCCACGTCCAACAAATGTTCTTGATGATTTCTCTGTTTCCACACCCGACTGACTTTGATGACATTTGTTCAGGCCAAGCCTTCGCCTCTAGCCGAACTTCCAGACTTGAGTTAATACCAGCAGCAAGTGCTTAAAGAGCATAAACATCAGGCCTCAATGCACCAGGCATTTAAGTGCATCTCTAAAATAGACTTCCTGAGATTCCTTCTATTTGTATATTGTTCTCGACTGGTGTCTTACGGCTTCTTAGACTTTCATAGATCACCACCGGCATTTAGTTACATATGGTTATCGATCTTCCAAACGCCTAGATTAACATAATCGGCATCACCTTATGACTCCCATCATACCCAGCCTCCCGATAAGAGCAACCGTGAGTACTTCTGATCCAATGAAATGCGGAGTGACAATATTCCCGATTCCTTTATATACATGGCCACAATAAATGGACTCGGGCTTTGTTTTTACTGTGGACTCATTCCTTTGTTGTATGAATATTTCCATTTAAACTCCCGATGGCAATCGGTTCTATAAATACATCAATCCTTCAATAATGCACTGCCATGTAACTATAAGGGCAGTCGGCATTAATTTCTTTATATTATCCCTTCGCCTTTGACTGAAGAGATTGTCGATGCCTTGAGACGGCTATGAAGCCACAATGATAATCGCTCCTCAATGATAATCATTCCCAGCAAGCATAATACAAGATGCTCGAAACTTCAGACGATCCGTCCCTTTCGCCTTATTGAAAGAAGATAGATTGATGAGATATACTCTCCAATGCAAGATACTTTTCTATGCCACATCCTTTGCGTCAGAATACCTAACTGGGTTTTCATCTAGCCAAGATTTCATCATCTAAGAGGTAACGATCTCAGATCTTCTTTACCAAATTCCAAACATCAATCAATTCTCCATGATAATCCTCCTATCCGCCAAAGCCCAATATATCTCTGCCTCATTCAGTTGATGCCTAGACAATCTGATCAGATCTTCCCCTCGAACCTGCTCTAATACCATGTTAGTTTTAGGATCAGATTTGCAATAAGCAGAAATCACAACACATGAACAATAAACACAATAGTTTACCCTGGGAAAACCCTCCTACTCGAGGGAGAAAAACCCAGCAAAAATATATCTCATATATATCATATAAAAGTGCAAAATACAGCTTTACAACCAGACCCTTCTCAAGGGCAGATTGATACAATGAATTAATAGCATCTATCCTTTGATGCAAAGATAAATATGTTTCTTCTTGAAGTTGATCTACTGCTACAAGATGGTCTGCTGCTCCTTGAAAGAATGTGAAAATAAGAATGACTTGATCATGAAATGGATGATCATCTCCATCTATATATACAATGCAAGGAGACTCTTCACAAGCAAGGTGACTCTTCACTTGGGTCGGCCTCCTTTTAAGAAACAGTATAATTTGTGATTAAGGCCGACTTGCCTTATTAATAATTTATTATTTAAATTTTTACTTAGGAGAAAATATCTCCCTAAGCTACAAACACTAACACTAGCAAGTCTACTAATATGTCACCTAGAAGGAACTGAAACAAACAATTTAACAAATGCCAAAACATGGGTGGAAGTGAGTCAAATTCATTATGATGGTCAAGATTGATCAATTGTACAATGTTGAAGGTATAATAAGGTGGTTTGTTTTACAAGAGATTACCTACCAATTAAAGCAATGGACTAATTTGTCAATGGCATGGACTCAAGGACAATAGTGATGGTAATTGTCCAAAGTAGGCTAATGTAAAAATATTTGATGTACTTGAGGATGAGGTTTTGGGAGTTACCAAATCGAAAGAAAAAATAGGTTGAGGACCCCAACCCACATTAAAAGATAGAAAAATTGTTTAAATAAGAGTGGAAGTTGGAAGAGAAATGGTTGAAAAAAGGTGATAGTCACATACAATTTCAATAACAAGAGAACTTAGTTCTAATAAATTATTGCAAGTCAACTCTTGCAAGCCACAATGCTCGTGAAGGTATTCAATTTATTGCAAAGCATTGCAAAACTAAAGAATGCTATAATATTTACTATACAAGAGACTAGCCCAAACATGGAGCATACATAGACACAGCTAGATTCAAATTGGAAAACCCAAAGCACCATAAAGAGACTATAATTAAGCCTCATATATTAGTTGACTCTTATGTAACAAGAGATATGATATTATAATGTATCTAATTTGATAGTGATGTCGACATGTGGCACACATCCCCTTAGTTACTTATATTGGGTCATGTGGACAACTTGTGATTAATTATATTAGGTAATAAGTAGGCCTACATGGTTTTCATGGTTTACCCTCCATTATGTTATTAGGATGTATATATAAAGGAGGTGAATATCATTGTAAGGTTATGTGAAGAGTATGTTATGTGTTTGGGATCTCTTAGAGATATAGCATGGAGTGGCTTCTTTCTTGAGGAGTAATATATGGTGTTGCCCTACCCCTAGGTTTATTTTATTTCTACATTTATTGGATATTAGGGCATCTTCGTTGTTTTGAGTGTGACCTCTTTTCTATACTATCTTATTGTCATTATTATATGTGTGGACCTTATCAATGATCAAGTAATTGATACGATGCTACTAACAATGAATTCAAAGATGACATAAATGGTGAATAACTGATTATTTCCTGGTAAAACCTAGGGTAACACTAATACACAAGACCTATGCATTTAGGGATTTCATCATTTTGTTTTATTTTTTCACAAGTCAACTACAAGGGTTTCTGCTTTCCAAATGTCACTCCACTTTTCACCATTTCATTTTCAGCCTTCACAATACATTGCCATACAACCATCAAGGTAGTTCACAATAATACATATATTGCTGTTTCCATAGTTTACATACTCGGAATCGGAGAGTACTCGGCAAGCCCAAAAATTTTGACTCGGGAAAAACTCGGCAAATACTTAGCAAATACTCGGAAAATACTCGGCAAATGTGTGTGGATATTTATGTATGTGTATACTCAGGACTACACTGTGCACACATACATATCTATAAACATACACAGGATGCCAAGTTTGCATGCATATACACACACAAACATGCCAAGTTTGTGGGTTTTTTGCGAGCTACTGGCGATCACTGGATAATTTGATGGGAGAAAATCCATCTGCATACTACCCGCAAGTAAAAGCAGAAATTACTCGGCATGCAAATTTTTTGGAGATTACTCGGCTACTCGGAGAGTAATCGGAGAGTATGTAATCTATGGCTGTTTCAACATCAATAGCTTAGACAAGCCACTGCACTAATTCCGATGCAGTCACCACTTTTGAATAATAAGCACCTAAGATCAAAAATTGAATCTGGAGATGACAGTAAGGGAAAACATTGTGACATATACAATTGTTATTATTATAAATCACAGTATATTCGTCATTGTGCTAAATTGGGTAACAGTGGCTATAGCAATATATATATAGGCTTGCTTATTTGTTGTTTGACTTGTTTGACATAATTGATATCTATCAAATTCAAAGTAACCAGGCCCTAGAAAATATATTTAGAACAGCTAGATAAAATTGTATGATGGTTAAATGTTCTCTTATATCAAAAAAATTAAGTGTGTTAGGATCTAAATTTATTTAAATGTCAAGAAGTTCTAATTTCACTAAAGCTAGGTTGTGAATGTGTATATATATACTCAAAAAAGTTGATATATATTATAAAAGAATAGTAATTACATTAATAACAATCCCTTTAAGAAAAAAAATCAGGAGTGTGAGGAAAACATCAACTCCAACAATTGTTTCATTTTGAACTCAAAGCTACATAAGATCACCAAAAATCAAAGAAAGGCTAGTAGAAAGTTGTTCTTGCCGAAATTCAAAAGAAAACAAAAAAATTGTTCATGTAACATTATTGATGTTT
>VDFB02252334.1:0-30010 GCA_007258455.2 Sequoia sempervirens
TTGATGGATTTGGACAAGATACATAATTGAATTACATCCTAAAAGGTGAGTCAAACTATCCTTGACCAATCATAAATGGATTTAGAAATGAAATGTAATGATTCAATTAGCCTAATGATGCAAATTACTATTCTAATACAAATACAACAAACATAGAAAGTCATAGACAAAGTCAAATTGCAAAAATGGATAGAGCGGGACATTGTGCACTTGTGGTGTAAATTTTGAGCTGAAAAATAGAGGACATAGGCACCCTAGGCACCAATTTCCTTATAGGGATAATTCAGATCTATTTTTGCAGTCCTTAGGTGCTAGATCAAAGCTTCAACTTTTCGCTTGTCACACTATCGGATAATTTTGTAATTGAGTTTTTGTTTGTTTTCAAGATGTAGGGTTTTGATTGAAACAATGAATAATTGATCTTCAAACTTGCTTTAATCATCTTTAAACCTAAAACCTACACATTCAAAGAGAGAAGAAAGGTTGTGCCATTTAGGGTCTTGCCTTGCTCAAACCCCGTGTTATTGTTTCTACTTCCACAATGACAATATCAATCATAAAATGATAAATGATAAAAAGGAATGATGAATCTACACAGTTCTACAACTCACCACCCTTCAATGGTTTCCTTGAAGGATTGAAGTCATACACATCTCCTCAAGGCTTGGATCTTGCTTGCTTGAATTGCTTGAAGACCTACAAGGATTAGATCTCACAAATAATATGAAAACATAAACATGAACCCACACTCACATAAACTTTGACATGATGTTTAGATATTGAATTGTTGTATTCAATCCTCTAATGGTTGATCTTGAATTTCTTGATAATTCTCTTAACAATAATTCTTGCTCTGGATTCTCAATACTTTCACTTGTTGCTAGATAGATTTGAAATGATGCAAAAGCTAGGTATTTACACACAATAATTCTAATTTCCCAAAAATTAAATCCCGATGGACGACATTAGATATTTGAAATTTAAATAATAAAATGCAACCTCTGACATATTTAAATTTGGAACCAAAATAAGGGGACATAGACACCCTAGGCACCAATGTCCCAAGCCTATTTTCTAAAATTTAAGGAGTCGGGGGAAAAGTACTAAATGAGACTATTTGTTTGTGCTTGTGATTTGTCAATAAAATTTTAAATGGGTTGTGGAATGCATAATTTAGGAAATTAAGTGTTCAATTAGGTCCATGCACTTGAGGGGAGAAAAACAGTGTGAAATTGTCTAGGGTGATAATTTATGACACTAGATTTAGCCCATACCACTTTAGTGAGAGTATAAACTTACACTCAGAATCACACTAAAGTAGAAAATGTGTCAAGAGGGGTTTGACTGTAAAAATGTTGAAGAGATAGAATGACAAAGGATCAAGGGGGAGTGTGCAAGCTCTTAGGATCTAGGATCCTATAGCAAGACAACATAAGTGCAAAGGAACACACATGTATGAAATGCAACAAGACAACATACACAAACATACATGTTTGAAAAACATGAAGCATACACAATGACATAACATAACATGTAGATGAAAAAAATTGAAGATAAACACAATGAAAACATGAAGAAGATAGACAAAATCCACACAAGAAAGCACAAGGTTAGTACTAAAGAGATTCAAGTCGATAAGGTAAAGAGACCTTAGTCTTAAATTTGTCCTAAATAACAAATGTCATACATTGAATAAATGTTAGTTAAAGGAATGTTCCCATGAGGACTAGCAAGCTACATAATGCCAAGTCACTTATGATCCACATGGATCCATTATCTGGAAAGCTATGTTATGCTAGGTGTCCATGCAATATGATGGGTTCCAAAAGGCTAGCAAGTTGTGTTATGCTAGAAACTCATGAAACACATAGCTCTACTATCAAGCAAGTTGTGTTATGCTTGACGACCATGTTAATATGATGAATTTCACAAGGCTAGAAATTTTTGTTATGCTAGACACTCATGAAACACATAGCTCTATTGTCAATCAAGTTGTGTTATGCTCGAAAACCATGTTAAAAGGGGTACTCAAATTCATGACCCAACAAGCTTTGTTATGTTGAATCCATGAACTATCATGCCAAAACCTCGCATATGAAGGTGCATAAACTCACCTACAAAGACACATAACAAACTCACCTATGAAGGTGCAAAAATGGAAAACTCATCTATGAAGGTGCATAAACTCACCTACGAAGGCACATAAGACAAGGCCAAAAACCTCAAGGGGTGTTATAAACAACACCACCACAAATGGTGATTTACAAAATAACAAAGGGGAATTTCTCAATACATGAAGGATTATGCCTTAGGGAATATCACACATGACATCACCAGTAAGAGAGGAAAATTCAAGGAATAAAATCTCACACCTTAGGGAATACTGGCCATAGCATTACCACAAAGGGGAACATTGTATGTCAAGAAAAGTCACACACTTAGAAGATATCAAGCCCAATATCACCACAAAGGAAACACAACATAGATTGAGAAGGCCACACTTCCATTGACAAGGTCACACTTTCTAGGAGATGTATACTATCATCTCTGAAAGGGACCATTTATTATGCAAATAATAAGTGGGGAACTATATGCCCCCTTAAAGTGTTAGTGTACCTACTACACTAAAATTTTAAGGAGATATAGATATCCCTTGCTAGAAGGAATGCACCTAACACAAGGCTATCTAACCCCTTTCCCCCCAAGCGTAGGTACAAAGATGAGCCAAAAAAGGATGGTGATGCACTGATCCTTCTAAAATGAAATATGATTGCATAAAACTTAACTTATACCCCCATGCATGGTAGTGAGTGTTGTATGATATTGAAACTACCACATGGCAATGAGCAACAACTAATGCTATTTGTCTTTGGAGAATATTGCATGATTAAGTGAAGGTATTTTTGATGTATTTTTGTTATTTTTGAAGGACAATAACCAAGACTTTTTGTTGTTTCTTGTATGTTGGGTTCTATAGGGACACCAATACCTCACTATTTTACACCACATCCTTGTCCATTATATCTAAATTGTTTTAAAAATTGATAACCTCTTCCATAAATGGCTTCCATTTCTTTCAAGGAAGGTGGTTTTTCATAATCACCTTCATCATATGTATATGTGTAATTTTTTTTTTCCTCTTTGTTAGAAGTTGTGGATATTCTTGATGATTCAATGATAGATTGTGTTGATATCATTGTGGCTTCTTTGTATTTTTCTAATTTGAATTGTGTATCCTGCATTCCCCCATGAATGTAGGTGTGAAATATAATGATCCCAAATCATCATCCAACAATTTTGTCACCGATGAAAGACACTCATCTTTGTCTTCAATTTGTAAAGGTTCCACTTTTGAAGTTGCTATCAATGATCTAAAAGGACACTCTATTCTTGTTTCAATTTTTAAGAAATTTTTAGATTTAGGATAAGCTTTTATTGTGTAAACCTTATTGTTGTATGTGTATTTCATTAAACGATGAAGTGTTGGAGGAACTCCTTTCATCTCATGAATCAATGGTCTACCCAAGAGAATATTATATGAAATATCATGGGGCATGACATGGATGGGAGTATATAACACAACCTTACCAAATTTAATAGGTAATGTTATTATGCTAAGTGGTTATATTTCTACATTGCCGAAACCATGGATAGACAAATCAACTAGTTGAATCAAATTCTTGTCTACTCTAATTTTATTCAAAATATGAACACTAAAAATATTAAGCCCTAAACAATTGTCAATAAGGGTACATCTAATCCTCATCCTATTAATAATAGCTACTATCATCAAGGCATCATTTTTTCTTGTGTTTCCAAAGGGGGTAATTCATTAAATGATGAAAGATAATGTCCATAATAGCTTCATTCATGGCTTCAAGTAAATATTTTACATCATTTGGTTAAGCAATAGGAGGGACAAAAAATCTCTTCAAATAATTTTGAAGCATGTCATGATAAACAATTGATGTCTAAATCAATTCCCACAAAGAAATCTTAGCAGGAGTGTTACGAAGTTGCTCAACAAGATCATATTTTGTACTACCATGTTGAGGGATATTAGGTATGGGTGGAAGGTATGGTTGAGGAAATGGGATGGATGTTGGTGTTTTTTTTTCTTGCTTATTTTTTCTAGTGTTATATGTGTGAGCAATTGCATGATATCTTGGTTGTTGCTACACATGATTACTAGTAAGTTGTTTTGCAAAGTTTAGGATATGGCCATGAGGTTTAGGAGGTCCTGTAATGAGAGGTGACTTAGGAGGTCCAATAATTATAGGAATATTAGGAGGTCCAATAATTAAAGGGGTATTAGGAGGTTCAATAACTAGAGGAGACCTAATAGTCAATTATGTGTTCATAACCTCAACAGAGTTAATTACTTGTTGATGATCTTCTATTAAGGGGGGATCTAATGTCACCTTAGAATATTCATATATGCATACATATTATTGTATTTTAAAAGAAATGTATCAATTATTTCATCCTCTTGTACAACAATATCTTCCCAAGTAGGAGAGGTAGGAGGAGAGAAACAAACAAGATTCTCATAGTGTTCAGTGATTGGATCTTCTAACACCAAGATACCTTCTTCCCAAGTAGGTGAGGTATCAAGAGAAGAATAGAAATGATTGGCATAATTGTCAATGATTGCATTCTCTTGTACCAAGCTAACCTCATGCATAGGAGAGATAGTGGGAGAGGGATCAATGAAAATAACAAAAGAGGAGAAATAAACTCATTTTCACATGCTTGTATTAAAAATTTCTTGAAATTCTTAACAAGATCTAACAATAGAACTTGCATTATGACAACAAAATAATTTGAAATGAGAACATGATGTTATATCCTATGGATCAAGCTAGCAATGTTTTTAGAAAAATATATAGTTATGAAACTGATACACAAAAATTGAGACTAGATATGGGTAGATACTAGAGACAAGATTCTGCACAATGAATTAGGGCTCAATTTAGCTATATAGGGGTGCCTAGGGTGCCTATGTCTTGAATAGGCTTTTGCAAAATTAAATTTTTACTATGTATGATCTTTTTTAAGGATCTCAGATCTATTTGTAGACAGGTCTGATAGTGAATATTTTTCTAGAATTTGCTCAATTTTATGATAATGTAATTCAAGATACAAGTGCGCAACAATTTTCAAAATTTTAAAACAATAAAAGACAACTATCAATGCAATTTCTAGCTATAAGGTGCACAAATTGATTGATTCTAAGATGCCAAAATCTAAAAATGGTGATGTTGATGTGCTTTTTGAAACAAAAGTATGTAATTTTTTAATTTTTTACCTATATGCAAGATACCTTAATGCATTCAATGACACTTTCAATTTTTTTTTTCAGATTTTAAATGGCTTAAATGCATATTTTTAAATGAAATTGAAATGTAGATTGGAGCTATAATGACTAAATAAGACCCTATTGCAACCTATAATGCAATATGATATGTAACTTTTGAATTTCTTATATCTTTATGTTGCAAAAATGAATGCCTAAAGAAAATTGTAAAACAATGCAATGCTAAACCTAGATCTAAGATGTAATGCTTCAAATTTTAGAAGGTATATAATGTTAACATGTTAGGTTCACCAAAATGAAACATGGGGAAAGGGAAACCTTAGAGATTTCACTTTAGAGTTTCGACACATTTCCCTAATTTCATTGAATGTAAGGATGGATGGGGGTTTGATGGATTTGGACAAGATATATGATTGAATTACAACCTAAAAGGTGAGTCAACCTACCCTTGACCAAATCTGAAATAGATTTAGAAATTAAATGCAATGATTCAATTGACGTAATGATGTAAATTACTATTTTGATGCAAATACAACAAACATAGAAAGTCTTAGACAAATTAAGATTGTAGAAATGGACAGAGAAAAATGTTGTGCACCTATAGTATGAATTTAGAGTTAAAAATGGAGGAAATAGGTGCCCTAGGTGCCTTTATCCTTGTAGGGATAATTCAGTTTTTTTTCGCAGTCCTCGAGTGCCAAATCAAAGCTTTTGTTTTCCACTTTTCGCACTATCGTATCACTATTGGATAATTTTGTAATTAAGTTTTTGTTTATTATCAAGATTTAGGGTTTTGATTGCAACAATAAATAATTGATCTCCAAACTTCCTTCAATCCTCTTCAGACTTGAAACTTGCACATTCAAAGAGAGAAGAAAGGTTGTGCCATTTAGGGGCTTGCCTTGGTCAAACCTCAGGTTAGTGTTTCCACTTCCATAATGGAAATGTTAATGATAAAAGGATAAATGATGAATCCACAAAGTTCCACAACTCACAACCCTTCAATGGCTTCCTTGAAGGACTAAAGTCATACACATCTTCTAAAGGCTTGGATCTTGCTTGCTTGAATTGCTTGAAGACCTACAAGGGTTAGATCTCACAAAAAATATGAAACATAAACATGAACACACACTCACATACACTTTGACATGATTTTTAGATCTTGAATTGCTATAATAAATCCTCTAATGACTACTCTTGACTTGCTTGATAATTCTCTTGACAATAATTCTTGCTCTTGATTCTCAATACTTTCACTTGTTGCTAGATATATTTGAAATGATGCAATAACTAGGTATTTATACACAATAATTCTAATTTCCTAAAACTTAAATCTCGATGGCCAGATTTAGATATTTGAAATTAAAATAATAAAATGTCACCTCCTACATTTTTGAATTTGGAGCCAAAATATGGGGACATAAGTGCCCTAGGCGTCAGTGTCCTAAGCCTATTTTCTAGAACTTAAGGAGTCAGGGGAAAAGTACTAAATGAGAGATTTTTTTGTGATTAAAATTTATTAGTAAATGTTTAAATGGGTTGTGGGATGCATAATTTAGGAAATTAAGTGTTCAATTAGGTCCATGCACTTAAGGGGGAGCAAAACATAGTGTTCAATTAGGTTTCTTTGAGGCATCTAGGGGAATTAGACAAGGAGTTCCTATTTCACCTTTTTTATTTATTATCATGGTTGAGGCTCTAGGGCAAGGAATTAGTGCAGCAACAAGCATTGGGAGGATAGAGGGAATCCAAATAACAAGCAATGTGCCTGTTGTAACCCATCAACAATTTGCAAATATACTATGCTTTTTGGGGAAACCAAATGCTATGAAGCTCAGAAGCTGAAGGAAATTTTGGATCTCTATTCATAGGCTTCTGACCAAGAGGTAATTGAAGTGAAATTGGAAGTTTATTTTTTTCATACTTCAACACACAAAGAGCAAGAGATTCTTAGAGTACTGAAATTCAAGAAAGGCCAATTAACATATGCATGCCTTGGCTTTCCTTTAGCAAAAGGAGTGGGCAACAACAAGTTATGGGACCCCCTGGTAAACAAAGTAAATAGTTGGATGTCATCATGGAAGGGGTGGTTGCTATGATGGGCTAGCAGGATAGTTATGTTGAAGGTTGTTATTTATGTGCTTCCAATTTATTTACTATCATGTCTAGCTTTTCCCAAGGGGATATATCAAACTTTAAACCAAAATATGAGGAATTTATTTTGGAAAGGAAATGTAGATAAGAAAAATTTTGCACTAATTGCATGGGACATGATATGTAAAGCGAAGGAGGTTGGGGAAACATGATTAAGGGATCTTTTGAGGAAAAAAAAAGCTTTGGGGGCCAAACTGATCTGGAAGATGTACACAAAGAGTAAGTCGAAATGGGCTCAGATTCTTTAGAATAAACACCTAGGGAATGTCATTGAAAGCATCATCTTCACTGCCACCTCTCTTCCTAAAGGTTCAAGAATCTAGAATTTCATGGTGGAGTGTAGGTCACTAATAACAAAATTCTTATCTTGTGATATTCATGATGAAAACACTGATCTATTTTGAGAGGACTTGTGGGGGGTACCCCATTATTGATAGTTTTGACAAACATGTAGCATACAAAAGGTATGCTCAAACATCTTTGGGGAACGAATGTGAGAGATTACTTGGAGATCAGTCATGTTGATGGGATTTGTAGATGGAAATGGAAGGACTTTAGTAGGCTCAATCTTCCAACCATTGAAACCACACAACTACAAACAATTCTTAAAGACAAAACCATAATTATCTAGGAGGGAAAGGATAGGCTGGTTTGGACTGCCGCTAGTTCAGCGTAGTACAACACGAAGGATGGCTTCTCAGTGTTGGGGAAGTAGGATAGGAGGACCTCACTCCCATGGAAATAATGTTGGGATAACAAATGCCTTTAAGAAGCTAGGGCCTTTTCTTGGACCACAATTAGCTTTAGTAGAATGGGCTATCATGACCCATCATGGTGTGTAATGTGCAAATCAAGTGATGAAGAAGAAAATCACTTGTTTCTTAGATGTCCCTTTGGTCAACGGTGTTGGAAGGGGTTATGTGTGAAATTGGGATGGGAAAGTTCCCTCCCAAATGACATTTGTCCCTTTTCAAATCATGGCCCTTATTAAAAAAGAAAGTGTTGTATTTGTGTAAATGGCTAATTATCCCATCAATTTTGATGTGGGAGATTTAGAAAGATCAAAGCAAGAGAATATTCCAAGGCAAGGAAATGGTTACATCATCCTTTCAAAATAAGGTGGAAGCTGAGGTTGTGAACAACAATATTTCAAGGCTAAATCCTCAGAAAGGGGAATTCATGGAATGGAATGTGAAACTAAGACTTGGGTGGTTTGGTCTCAATATCCTAGAATTTGGAAGTAAGGGGGAAAAGGGACAACAAGAACTTTGTGCCAAGGTGGTTTGGAGGCCTCCCACTCAATCATGGGTCAAGCTGAACTTTGATGGGGCATCAAGAGGGAACCCAAGAAGGTCAGGTGTAGGATGCATAGTGTAAGGAAAAAAACTTCCTACATTAATCAAGTGAGAGGAGGATAATACAAAACTTTATAGATATTTCCAGTAGTTAAAGAAACTAAAAAATAAATAAACATAAGTATCATGCATAGCACAAAACAGTGATTTACATAAGGAAAACCCTTTTGAGAGAAAAACTTCACACTCCAAAATTTTCCCAATATATTATTAAGAAATCACAAAGATTACAATATACTTTCAAAGCAAGCTTCTCATAGGAGTATCACCAACCAAAGATCTAGAGGCAACATGAACACTATCAGACTCTTGGAATACATCATAATACATAGTCATAATACAATGCCCTCATAAATTAGGGTTGTCCTCTAGGGCAAGTAAATCCAAAAAAATATCTACCACAGATATGAGACCTAATGATGACCAGTCCAAATTTACACTAATAAAATATACATAAAATTGGGCTTTCGAGGGTGTTTCCCCTGAACCCCCACCAATATGTGTGGCCCTCGAACCCCTTGTTAGGGGGATGATCCCCTCAGACCTCTCATAGAGGAGTACCCCCTAGGCTGCAACCCCCCTGTCCTTACCTATCAATAGTAAACCTTATGTAATCGAAAGGTTGAGACATATTTTCCCAACACATAGTGCGTAATTGGGAAAGGGCTATAGTGGGTGAATTTTCATCCCCTCTACCAGATGGTACAAATAATTTAGTAGAACTATAAGTTGTGATACAAGGGCTTCAATTTTTCCAAGAACTTGGTCTCAAAAATATCGAAGAGGAAGGCGATTTGTCTTTGGTAATAAGCACTCTCAAGATGGGAAAGATTTCAAATTAGAAGTTGCAAGGGTTGGTGGAGAGAGTTATTAAACTGTTGGGGAAATTTGAATGCTATATGGTTAAACACATATAAACAAGCCAATTCTAAAGTGGATAAATTAGTAAATCTTGGTGCAGATGAGGTCCTTAAGAAAAAATCTTATCCCTCTTCTCTTAGGGCTTAATGGTTGTTGTGTGTGGATTTATACGATCAATCTATGTGGCGGGGGGATGTTGGAGCTGGTTGCATGGGGGCGTAGTCTGAGTAGTTGGCTTGGTATCTTCTTCAATGGATGCTTCACTCAATCTAGGAATTAGTTGGTGTAAAATCACCCAGTCTTGTGACTCATCCCCTAAGCACGTGGTGCCCATTAACTCATTCTAGTGCTTCATTTGAGCCTTTGCTGCAGAGATTCATGTTGGGCTGACAAATGGTGGAGCCCATGTAAAGTTATATGCATGTGGCTCCTAGTCACTTTCCTTGGAGTTATACTTGAGATCTTTTCATGATGTGTTGTGACAGATAGATAGGTTAGTTAATGTTTTTGTTAAATCTCTCAATTTTTTCATCAACTTGATCTACAAGCACGTGGAATCCGCTCACTCTCTCTAGCATCATGCTCAAACTTTATTATGGGAAGGTGAATTGGGATGGAAAGTGGCAATACTAGAGTTGGCCATATACACATGGTACCTTGGCACTACTTTGTGCATCATATTCAAGCCTTTTTTGTGAGATGGTGTGGTGATGTGACAAGTGGGAGTGTTGATTACGACTCATGTGCTTCCTTTTAGAGGAAATTATCTAGAACATTTTATTGAGTTCATATTTTTTGGTGGTTCTCCCTCCTACGACCTAAAATTAATGGTGAAATAACATAGCAACTCCTTCACATGAGATAATTTGAAGTGTGGAATCAATTAATTATGGTGTCTTATCACTCAAGCTAGCTTAAGTGTCTTGACACATGGGCTAGCTTTGGGAGTTATGGCGAAGAATTTACTATGTCAGGATCTCGTCCATGTGAGAAGACTGAGGGATGATTTCATAGTCTTGAAGTGTTGCACGGATAAATAGTACTCTTGGCGAGCTTTTAATTGGTAAGCTTTAGCATGAGGGAACCTGTAGCATGCCGATTGTTCTACCCAGTAATTTGATTATTTTTTACCCACAAGTGAACAGTTTATGCTACTAACATTACGAGTAATTTTTTTTTTCAATTGAACAATTAATACACATTTGAAACAAATCATTCCAAACTTTCTCATTGCATAATGAAAGAATCATTTCATTAATACAAGTAACAATTTCACATTACATAATTTCAAGATAACATTTCACTTTTACAACTTCCATAGAGATGGATACATGATTACATACATAGCTTCAATGATCTTACTTGAAATAGAAATACAAATGGTCCAAAATATCCTTCTACAAATATTGGCCACCAATTGCATGAGGAGAAACATCATTTAAGCACTTTTCTACCAACCATGGACTTACTGCAGTCCCCTGCACATCTACCGAACTTGGTAAGATGGCCCTTCCCTTCGATGAAGATATTGGTTTGGTAACCTCATAATCCTAGCCTTCTTTGAGCATGGTGTTGTGTCCTACATAGCTAGAGCTACCATACTATGGCTACAACCTACATGTATGACAATCCCTGCCTAGTATGTAAACCCGGATCACACTGAACTGATAGTGTAAATAGTGGCTACTTACACTACTTTAGCCAAAGAATTCATCACCCAATACTTCAATTGAGAGTCATCTATTTCACCCACCTTCCTAGCTTGATTTGGTTTTGACCACTCATAATCTATACATATGTTACCCCCTTTCCCCATGGATTATACTAAACCTAGGAATAACCAAACTATTAACCCATGACAAAATGACATTGCTACTAAAGTAACTCAAAGCAACTCCATCTCATGCTACATACATATAGTATTGGCAATCTACGTATAGTGTAAATAGAACACATTCATATGAATTCTAATATAGGATATGTATCTATATAGGTATAAAATAAATTGCAAGGTTTCACAAATACAAGAATCAACCAAGAACCATGCAAGCATATCCAAGAATTATAACACACATTTAAATTATTCCTTTCTAAACAAAGAAAACATGATTAAATAACCTTTCCAACATAAATAACAAAGGAATAGAAATCAACATGCATGTTTAAAAGCTCCAACTAATAATCTTCCCTTCCAAGCTTAGTTCCTCAAGCCCCCTGACACTTCCTCTAAGATCAACCCAATTCCCACTTCTAGCCTCTTACCAAATCTCTCAACTAATACTAATGTAAAATAAAAAAGCAACCCACTAACACTCAAGCTCTCAACTCATTTGCATAGAAAATATAGCATAATAACAATGAAGTAATCAAAATTAAAAGTGTAACAAATGGTAGAGAGAGCACCTCTACATATACTAAAATTTTAGCAACCAAAGGCTACAAACAAGATAACAATCTCACCACCTTTCTACTCCCATGCAATGACTTAGATAATTAACTCCCAGATTTGCAACACATGATAGACCTTACATTTCCAATGGCTAAGTCAACTTGTTTCATGAGACAACATGACTCTTTTACTGAGTCAAGGTACAACAATGCCTTTCACCAGGTTTCCTACTTGGTTTGCAAGTCGACTACCCTCTTATATTGATGCAAAGTTAACATTGATTAGGTTTATCCATATCCAATGGTTTAATACTCCTTATTTGCTTCCACATGTTATAGGTTTAGTGCCACATTTTCATGTTATAGCACCCCAAATGGTAGTGCAGTCGATGACTTATTCTACCCATTGAAACCTGCATTCATTCTCTTTCCCACGTATAAAATTTATGCCAACTCCCATGCATAGGCATTTGACTTGGTCTCACTTTTTTTTATGTGCAGATTATAAACTTAGCAATGCATTTAAATATGAGGTAGCACTATAATGCATATATGCATTATTTAAAATGCTTTATTCATATCAACTTCAACAATATTACAATGTGCTTTATATATATATTTCAAACACTTTTTCATTAATATAATATATATATCTAATATATGTATTTATATATAACATATATTTACATATATATACATATATATTTATTTTCTCAATATTATCAAATGCATTAATTTCCAATTAATAAATATATAAATATATATTGAAATAATGATCATATATATATACACAAATATATAAGTATATTAATATATATATATGTATATACATAACATTGTTTTAATATCTTTATATAAACACATATACTCTCATTTCAATCAATTGACATATATACATGAAGTGTATATATACATACATACATATATATATTTTCCACCTCTATCCAATCAATATTCCCATGCATATAGGTAATTCGTCCATGAGCATGCATAGATACATCTACCTACATATACTCATGCACGTATTTACTCATATGTATGAGTTTATTGTAGAAATGTACATATATACATATATTTACATTTTATGTATATTATCTCATTGATATAAATATGAACACACAAGGAAGGAATTTAACTTGACATAAAGGCTTAATTACATTCCTCAATCACAACATTCATAGAACAAGATTGTAAACCAATATAAACATTCAAAACCAAAACTGAAGATCACTTACCTTTGATCTAAATTGAATTGACTTAATCCTAGAAAAAATAGGGTTTGAGTGTGTGTATGCACAATTAGGCTCGTTAAGGGTTACCAAACCAAGCTCTTCTCCTGAGTAATACTTCCCCTCTCATCTGGAGGTTTGAATCTATTCCTGCATTCAACTAGTACATCATAACAGTAGTTAGCCGATAACAATACATTCATATGCATCATATATTTCATTAATAGAATCATTATAAAATATTAAATTGAATCAAACATTCATTCATCATATTTCCATCAAGATTCATTTACAAAACACATTCATATATGTTAAAGCATTTTAACCAAACAAGGTAATAGTAAATAGGTAATAACACACGGGGTGTAACATATTCCCCCCTTGTGAATCATCGTCCCCAATGATTTTTAAGTATCAAACATGGACATAATATAAAACATAAAACATCATAAAATATCATTATTTTTTAGGAGTTTTCAATATCTAGCAAGACTTGTGGGAACTTTTGCTTCATCTTAGGATAGTTTTCCCAAGTGGCAAAATATTTTACATACTAATCCCACTGGACCTTTCATTTTAGAACCTCTCTATTACATAAGTGAAGCTTGTGTGCTCTGAGCACCTTGAGGGGATAGATTATTACCACTCCTAGGTCCTATACCTATAAAGCACTCCAATCAATAACATAGTTTTCCCCTAGTACATACTTCTTAAGATACGAGACATGAAAGACATTATGCATCCAAGCAAGAGCTATCGACAAGGTAATTATAAATGCAATAGGCTTGACTTCATCAAGAACCTCAAAAGGACCCGCATAGCCTAAAGCTAGTTTGGATTACTTTCCAAACTTGATAGAACTCTTTTGAGGTTTAACTCTCAACAAAACCTTATCTCCAACTGAGAAATTTTTGGGTACTCGTTTGGAATCTGCATAACTTTTCTACCTATCATTAGCTTCGATTAGCCTCTGCTTGATAATTCCAACTTGCTCCTCCATTTTGGATAACATCTCTGTCCCAAGTCTTATCCTATCCTCTAGATTATCCTAGCTTATAGGAGTTTGACACTTTCTGCCATACAATGCTTCAAACAGAGACATCTTGATTGCAAAATGATAGGAATTATTATACATAAACTTGACCAAAGGTAGGTAATCCTACCATTTTTATTGTTGATCCATGCAATACATCCTTAGTAGATCCTCTAACAATTGGTTCACTCTTTCAGTTTTTCCATCTATTTCTAGATGATATGTAGATTTTATGTTTAGTTGAGTCCCAAGTGAAGAAAACAAGGTTTTCCAAAATCTAGATGTCACGTGAGCATTCCTATCAAACATAATCTTTTTAGGAATTCCATGTAGTCTAAATATCTCTTGAATAAAATTTTGAGCTATTATAGGAGATCCATCAGATAGATTCCCTAGTATAAAGTGAGCCACCTTTGTAACCTTATCGACCACTACTAGTATGGCATTGTTCTTATTCCTCGACATTGGAAGACCTTGCACAAAATCCATGCTAATAACTTGCCATTTACTTTCTATAACTTCATGTGGATACAAAAGACCTATAGGATGATAATGCTCTACCTTCACTATTTGACATTCTAAGCAACTTGCTACAAATATCGCAACATCCCTTTTCATTCCCTTCTAGAAATATAATGGCTTTATATCAACCACATCTTAGTTACATCGAGATGTCTTGAATATGGTGCATTATGAACTTATTTCCATACTAAGTCCCTTATTTCCCCAGAGTTGGGTACATAAATCCTTCCCTTAAACCTCAATAATCCATTAGGTTCAAAGTGATATCCTTCATACCTTTGATCTTCCAGAGTTTCTAAGAGTTCTTTCTTGACTTGTTCATAAAACTTGTCACCCTTGGATTCTTGCAACACTTGACCTTTGAAGTCAGTTTGGATTGATATAATCAAGGAGATATGCCTTATATGACTTAAGGCATTAGCAACCTGATTCTCCTTTCCCTTGATATAATTGATGTTGAAATCATAATAGGATATCAATTCCAACCATCTCCTTGTTAGAACACAACAATCTTTTGAGAGGGGATGAATCAATAGATCACTTAAAATTTGTCTCCTGTTAGCTTTTATCCCTTCATGTGTAGATAAGATTAAGACATATAGAGAAGTAGACGTTCACACACACACAACTCATAACACAAGATATACATGGAAAACCCAAGATGGGAAAAACCAAGGTGAGAATAGTTGCTAGGATCTACTATCTAATCTACCCTCATAATGAATATCATTTGATTACAAATTTTAAGGGAACCATAAGTAGATACCAATCCCCTAATTTTAGGAGCACCTACTCTAAGGAAACACCAACTCCCTCCTCTGAGCACCTACCTAGATATCTGATGACACCCACCAATTAGATTTACAAACAAGAAATTATAATTTGTTCCAAAGAACATTGTTCAACGTTGCAACCCTATTTTCAACTATTCAATTCTTTGTTGTTGTCAATGCAACTCAATTCTCTACTCTACACCTCTCTCTCTTTTGCATCTGAATGTAAACCCTGATTAAGATCTTTTGCCCTTTTTTTGGGCTCTACTCATTCACTACACCTTTGCAAATTCCTTTTTCTATTGAGTACATTCTCTATCTACCTCAAGAGCTCATAGATATACTGCTCAATACTATTTCACCCTTATCTAATAGTGCATTCTCTATCTGCCTCAAGAAAAAAAAAGATACTTTTCACAATATGCACTACTTGCTATATTCACAATGTCAACCCCCAAAAAGATTTTGGTGTTCTTTTTTCCATATCTTTGCCAACCTGCATCAATCACCTCGATCCACACATCATTAGTTTTGATTCATTGGAGCTATCAAACATGGAAACCTACAAACCCTAAACCTGATTTGCATTTAATGTCATATCCTTGAGTAACTGATATTGATTCATATTTCAATCACCTTTGCAGTTTGTGTCGCCACTCTACAAATCCTGACGCTAATCAATTTGGTCACAAGAGTTGGTAAACCAATTAAATTTGCATATAATGTCAGTTTATATTTAAAACCCTTGTTCACACTATCATAATCATTGTGAAACTTCAATTTTAGACCTGAGTTGTTCTATTGTTTTCATGCCATGATCTGTTGATCCCTATACTTTAAAACACGATAATTGGATTAAAGTCTTTTAAATAATTACTATCGATCTTCATCCCATATGATATACTTAGCGCAGGGTCCTAACAAGACATATGTGACTCACCCACAATCCCTCAAGGCAGAGTCACGAGCCCACCATTTCTTAGCGAGTTGGGGAGATTGTTGGCCTCCTACAATGATCTAACAACTAAGCCCTTACAACTATGATTCAGAGATTGGACATCTAAATTGAATAGTCATTCAACCATCATGAAGGTGCATTTAACTTGTCAACCCAAGGACATGAACTTGAAATGGGTTAGCACAGTATGTGCACTAAGGATCCAAAGTAGCCATGTTCATTCTACAATTAAGAAAAACATAATGTTAAAGGTAAATTGCTTGGAAAGAAATAACATAAGTGTTGAAAATCAACCAAAAACTATGATAAGATGAAATGCATGAAAGAAATGAGAATTTGAGCAAACAAACAGGAAACTACTTTGTCTGCTTTGGCTAGAGGAACAGTCACAAAATGGAATTCTAGTGGTTGCAGGAATAGTCAATGCTAGATTCTTAACTAATTACTGAACTAAAATTAATAACTAAACTAAACTAAAGGATGGAATGCTCACCAAGTGGGACCCCTTGGATGAGTATCCTCTAAAACTAATGTAAATTCAGATGCATGGAGTTATAACTTTATCTTATTCTTTGGAAAACATGTGTACAATAGAGCAGTGTAACCATATTGTTGAAAACTAAGAATGCAAGTACATCATCAGATCGTGCAACCTTCTGAGAGGAGCATCTGAATCTTATTTATAGGAAAAGAAGCTAATAACTAAACAAGGCGGTCAACTCCATGAATCAGGAGGACACCATTTTAGGGAGAGCAGAGAAAGTGGAGATGCGGTTACACATGCATGAAAATCTGGTCAGACGTTCCTACCTCAACGTAGATTTAGCACAACAGTAACACCTTTATTCACTCAACAACAATAAAGTTCATTTACAAGGCGATTACAACTCGGTTTGCATGAGGAATCTCCTATTGTCGACCTCTTTGAATGATTCCCTACGTTGACCTTTGCATGACCACTTTATTAACCATTATGGTGAATGACTAGCTAGCAAAATCTTCTCAATCTAGTGGCCTCAAATAATATTTGCATGGAAATATTAGTACGCACAATAATCACATATCTATAACTATCTTAAAGAACATTCATTAATCCACATGTAGAATTAACATAGATAGTCCATATAACATGTCAATGTCATTAAAGATTTGCAGATATAAAATTAGGCCCAATGTCTATGGTTTCGAGGAAATATCAACATTCAAACATCAAGGTTCATGACAATTTTGACAAATAGATCATAAATTCTACCAAAATTAAACCATAAACTAGACTCATCATCCCCCCCAACCTAAGTTTTTGCTAGTCCTCTAGCAGAGGAAGGGTTGTTTTTCTACTTAGTCAAAACCCTAAAATTTGCAACTACCAACTATCCCACATTAGTGCTATGTGTGAATCAGGATCCCAATAGAATCCTTGTCTGTCCAATCGGTTCCATCTTTGTCTCTCTACAACAATATCATAGTTGTAAAACTTGTAATTTGGCATGGGCCACATCAGGATGGGTGGCTGAAAAAGTCAATGGAAGCCAAAATTGTCCTTTTGTCCTCCCAATCTGCATATATCTGTCAATTCTCTTAAGTGTTGCAGCATAGTTTTGTATAGAGTGGGGCTCAGATTGCCTTAGCTCATCAGTTAGGTTGTTCCATCTTTGTGATAGGTATCTCTTCATAGTTTCCTCTTTTTCTTTTGCCACCACCTCATATTCACTATAAAATGCATCTATCTAGGGCATAATTCTATTACCATAGCTAGGTTTGAGAAGCATTTTGTTCCATTCTCTATAAATGTCCCCTAGATTCCTTGATTCAACTCTGATGGGTAGAGGGATGTTGGATTCTAATTGCTTATAAGCCCTATATTGTTGTCCCCAACTGATCTCATTTTGTACCTAGGACATAAATTCCCTCAATTGGACATCGCCCACATATAACAATGGATTCCAATCATGGTCTTGAGGTACAACATAATTGTGCAAATAAAATTCACATAACAAATTCTTTATCTCACAAGAAGCAATCTGATAAGCATTGAAAAATTCAATAGGAGTATCAATAGAAGGGTTCAAACCTGAGACAATTATTTACAACTTAAAAGAAAGATATTTCTCCTTCAAATGTAAAGCATAGACCCTTGGAGGGGCCCTACATTCTATAATCTAGGGTACCAAGGCTATCATATCCTCCACCTTCTTTAAATTAGCATTTTTTGCATCCTTGTCTTCAATCTCCTCATCTTTCTTTTGAATTTCCTTCTTTAGCCTACGTCTCTCTTCTTTCCATTCCTCTCCTCTTCTTTGCATCTCTTTCCATAAATGCATAGCTACCATGTGCATTGAAAAATTAGGCGGGTTATGTATTCCTACCAGTATTTTTCCTAGCACTGATGCTTGCTCTTCATATAGTACCAGCTACAGGGATTCAGGTTGTTCAGTCAATTTTGACTACAAGGCCTCTTGTTCTTGTTTATGCTCATGCTACAGGATCTCTTACTGTAGGAAATCTTGAATTCCCTCATACCCTTGATTCTCAACTTGTTCTGTAATATCAACAAGATCTGGCAGTGTTATGTTTGTTGCTTTCTCAAATATGTCCTCTTCCTCGACATTCACTTGCCCCATTGGAGCTTTTGTGTCCCCCTATGATATTTCTCTAGACTTAGGGCTTTCTTGTGGAGGCATATCAAAGGTTGGCTCAACTAGTCTTGATTTCTTTGGAGGGCTTTCACGTCTTTCTTTGGCTATAGGATGAACAGTGTCATCCTGCCGCTTCCTAGAGCTTGGTACTTCTTTTTCTGTCGGCTGCTTTTTAGCTTTTCCTTTTCTTATTTATGCTTCTCTCTTTTTTTCCCTAGTTTTCATTAGGATTCCAAGAGGAACATCATCATAATCTAGTGAGGAACTTTCTTTTTCTGTGTGCTCTGTCTCGAAAGAGCTAATCTCTATGGTTTGTTCTATTGCAAGAGGGTTTGCACTAGGGCCTGTGCTAGGGGTTGAAGCACCAGGAGTGGCTTCAGTTGAGCTAAATCTCCTGCTAGACCTATGGGGTTGAGGTAAAACCCTAGGTCACAAATGCTCTAGTCTAATTTGATCAATATTTATCAATTCTTCCCAAGTCATCTCAGATACATCATGTAGAGACTTCTCAATTAACAATTTAATCAAACAATGGTGGGAAACGAAATTGTCTCTACCTTTCTGAGTCTCGGCTGCCATGATTGAAAGAAGGTGGTAAAGCACATTTGACACATTCATCCTCCTCCCATGCCTCATGTGATTCAAGATTTTAAAGTGTACAAAATGTAGATTTGACTAGCATCCTTCACATGTGATATTTTTTTGACATGAATAGCTACTTGCTTCCATGGCTCGAGCAGAGAGGTTCTTTTTGCACCTTGTTTGTCCACGCTCAATGGAGGGTCGCCAAGTTTTGTAAATTCGGCCTTAGCTGACCTGGCATCTCTAGAAGTAGGGTAATTTTCATCATCGGAAGGAAACCTGTAACCTCTGCAATTCTTTCTTTAATAGCCAATACTTCTAGCCCTTTTACTGTGACTTTTCCCTCAGACAATGTCTGGGAAAATTCTAATGCAATGTCTTCATTAAAACCATTCAGCTTCATGAAATAATCTAACCAGCCGCAATTTTTGAATTCAGCTTGTGAAGGTGCATCCTCCAGTAATACGTCATGAATTGTGGGTTCATTCATAATTAATCCACCTCCCATTGTTTAGTTTCCTACAACTAAACAATCGTTCTACAAATTTTTCCTTCTTGCAACACTGCCAAATTTCTAGCTCCAATGTTGTCTGATTTTTCCTTTTTTTGTTTTACCTTTCCTTTCTTTCTATTTTACCTTTTGGGGACTTAGGATTATGAAAATATCAATAATGGTAGTAAATGAGTAATAAAGGAAGGTTATGATGGAGAAAAATGGCGGTGAAAGTTGGTGTCACCTCACATGTATGAGCTGTGATCTTACTCAAAATTCAAATTGGCTTGATTTAAACTTGTTGATGTAGACCAGTATGGACTGACACATGGGAAAAGTACTCATATCTCCCCCCCCCAAATCTAAATTTGAGCATGTTTTCTCACATACAAGGTGGTAAGGATGATTTGATAGGGACAAGAAATAATGACATGCTATGGCGAACGTCCATATTAATTCATAGAAATTAAATGAATGCACTAAAGACAATTAATAGATAGCAATTAATGTGCACATACCTAGATTTTTGGAAGATTCGTTGCAAAGATTATGGAGAAAGTACCGGTTACCTTTTAAGAAATAAGTTGAGCAATTAATGGAAATGAGGTGGAATGAGGTGAAGTGGAATGAAGTGAAGTTATTGAAGAGAGAATGGTGGAGATGGATGGGAAGATGGGTGGATGGATCAAGAAGTGGACTCCCACAAAAGTGGAAGTCTTTGTTATGACAAGTACATACCTTAATTAGCTAGAAGTAGGGACACTGGGTGAACTTCCCTTGGCTGCAAGAAGCTCGGGTGTTGCATTTTGAGTGAATTGTTGCAAGAAATCCTCTTTGGAAGTTGGCTTGTGATACAATCTAAGGCAATGACCATTGACAAGTAGCTTAAATCTAACTAGGTCAATAGTAGTGAGCTGAACAACACCATTGGAGTATACTTCAACAACCTCATATGGTCCTAGCCACCTTGTCTACAATTTTCTTGCATTATCTTGATATCTTGAATCATAGAGCAAGGCCCAATCTCCTGGTTGGAATTTCTTATCCTTGATGAATTTATCATGCCACCCGATTCTCTGATTTTGCACTACCTATGTGTGATGCAAGGTTGTTCTCGTCATCTCATCCAAAGCATTCAGCTGCAGGATTCTTTCTCTTTGTGCCTCAAAGATATCCATCCCCAAGTCTACTACAGTCCTAAGAGTCTTATGTTTAAATTCAATGGGAATCATAGTTGTCTTCCATATAGCAACTCAAAAAGAGTGAAGCCTATAGTTGTCTTCCGGGTTGTCCTATAGGCCAAACAACTTCTGGCAACCTGTTTGTCCAATCCTTTTTATGAACAACCACTATTTTGGTTAGGATGGCTTCAATCTCCTTGTTAGTCACCTCAACTTGGCCATTGGCCTGGGGGTGATAAGGAGTAGACTTCCTGTGTCTTATGTTGTACTCATTGACCAGTGCTGCAATAAAGGTTGATGTGAATTGACCCCTTTGATTATTCATTATCTCTCTTGGAACTCCATACCTTGTGAAAGTATCCTCATAAAGAAATTCAACAACCTTATTGTCTCTAGCATGCTTCATGGCCTTAACTTCTACCCACTTCGTTACATAATCAGTGCAAACTAAGATTTAAGACTTACCATTTGATGGAGGATCAATGGGTCCCACAAAATCTAGTCCCCATTTGTCAAATGTAGTTATTACTACCTGAGGGAAAATTAACATCTCATCAGATTTGGTTGGTCAACCCATCCTCTAGCATCGATCACATTTTATTTTATACCTTCTTGCATCCTTGTGGAGTGTTGGCTAGTAATATCTTGTGTTCAAAATCTTCATTGCTATCCTTTTGGCTGCAAAATGTCCTCCACATTGTTCATTGTGGCATGCATGCAAAATATCATATGTATCATCTTCTCTTACACATCTCCTCATGACATGGTCTGGTCCAGTGTAAAAAAAAACATCCAACATTCCATGAAAAAGGAAAAGATTTTTGAATGAGCACCCTTCTCTCTTTTGGAGTGAAGTGAGGAGGAACTCTCCCTATGACCATATAATTAGCTATGTCAGCATACCAAGGTGTTTGCACACTGATGGACAATAGATTCTCATCAGAAAAGGAGTCATTTATGGCTTGATTGTCTTCTAATGTAGTCAGCCTTGAAAGAAAATCTGCACCAACATTGGCCTTCCCTAGTTTATCCACAATGGTTATGTCAAACTCCTGCATCAACAATAACCATCTTTCCAACCTACCGGGGATAAGGGGTTTATTTATGAGATATCTAATGGCTGCATGATCGGTGTGCACAAATATTTGATAGCCACTTCTAATGTAGTAAGCCTTGAAAGAAAATTTGCAAGAACATTGGCCTTCCCTAGTTTATCCACAATGGTTATGTCAAACTCCTGCATCAACAATAACCATCTTGCCAACCTACCGGGGATAAGGGGTTTATTCATGAGATATCTAATGGTTGCATGATTGGTGTGCACAAATATTTGATATCCTATTATGTAGTGCCTAAATTTATTCAGGGCATAGATCACTTCCAACATTTCTTTTTCTGTCACCGTATAGTTGAATTCAACTCCTTGCAAGTTTTTACTGACAAAATAAATGGCATTTTCAATAGCTCCTTATTTTTGTCCTAAAAATACTCCTATGGCATAGTCTGATGCATCTATATGGATGTGAAAAGGAAGCTCCCAATTAGGTCCTTTGAGTATAGGAGCATGAGTCAAAGTTGTCTTCAAATCAGAAAATGCTTTGTCATAGTATTTTGTCCATTAAAATTCAACATCTTTGGTGAGAAGAGTATACAATGGTGCTGCTATTTTGTTGAAATCCTTGATGAACTACCTATAATAGCCTACATGTCCCAAGAAACTCCTAACATCTTTTTTTTTTTGCGGGTGTGGGAAAATTTGTGATCACCTCAATCTTTGCAGGGTCTACTTGAATTCCTTTGTGAGAGATGTAGTGTCCAAGAACTACACCTTCCTACATCATCATAAAACATTTTTCATTATTTAGAGATAGAATGTGGTCTTCACATCTCTATAGGACTTTCCTGAGATTCTCTAATGCTTCATTGAAATCAGCACCATAGGTGGTGAAATCATCCATATAAATTTCTATGCAATCATGAGAAATGTTTGAAAATATGCTAATGGTTGCCCTCTGAAAAGTTGCAAGTGCATTGCATAAGCCAAATGAGAGTACCAAGTAGGCATAGGTCCCCCATGGACAAGTAAAGGTGGTCTTCTCCTAGTCCACAAGTGCAATTTGGATCTGGTTATAGCCACTGAAGCCATCTAGAAAAGAAAAATATTGCTTTCCTACAAGTGAGTCCAAAACTTGATCTATGAAGGGTAAAGGAAAATGGTCCTTTTTGGTGGTAGTATTAAGTTCCATGTAATTAACAAAAACTCACCATTTCCCTCCTTTCTTGGGCACAATCACCAATGGAGACACCCACTAGCTATTTGAAATGGGGTAGATAAATCCTACATCTAGCAATTTCTGTAATTCTCCTTTTACAATTTCTCTTAGTGTAGGGTTGATTCTTCTTTATGGTTGTCTAACTGGGGTGCAATCATCTTTGATATAAATTCTATGAGTGCAAATCTTAGGTTCCAATCCCTTTATCTCATGATAGTCCCACACAAATGCATGCTGGTGGGTCCTCAGTAAGTTTACCAACAACAACTGTTGTTCTTCATTTAGTTTGTTGTTAATATTAAGATATTTTCCTTCTAACACCTGTACTTTTGTAGTTAACTCTATCATAGCTGCTTCATTAACACATGGTATCTTGAGTTCATATGACAACAATATATGGGGCATACCTATTGCTATAGGAAGAGCGGCTGTAGGAAGAGTGGCTGCAGGAAGAACGACTACAAGAAGAGCAGGAAGAAGTGTCTTGACTAGA
Source organism: Sequoia sempervirens (assembly GCA_007258455.2). NCBI lineage: Eukaryota > Viridiplantae > Streptophyta > Pinopsida > Cupressales > Cupressaceae > Sequoia > Sequoia sempervirens. The sequence goes on from VDFB02252334.1 coordinate 24,249, forward strand.
ACAACATAATGAGAAGATGATGATTCCTCGAGTTCACAATGATTTTGAATGATGTTAGCCAATACTTCATCTTCATCTTGAAGCTACATGAAAGAGCTTCTGCCTAACATCATAAGTTTCACCACAGATATAACTTCCTTGGCCTCTTCACTAACATGTGGCCATATGGGATTATCTTCATCATGGGATGGCTGAGCAGGAGGATAAAGAGCAAGATTTTTGGTGCTCTTTCCATTAGAAATGGTCATGTCTCCTATCCTGCATCCAATATATGCATCCACTGTTGCTAACCATGGCCTTCCAAGAATAATGGGATACCCACCTAGTGTGGCTTTAGGAGAGAGAATCATGAAATCTATTGGGTACTCCCATGAGTCTAGAATTAGCACAAGGTCCTCTACTATACCATCAGTTTTAACAAAAGAACTATCAACAAGCTGCAAGATAGTAGGAGTAGGTCTCATGCTTGCAACATTTAGTTGTTGTAGGATATCCTTAGTCATTACATTTATTTCTACTCCTAAGTCAATTAGAGCATTCTTTATTTAGAACCCATTTATAACAAATCCTACCATAGGACTACCTGGGATATTCCACTTACAGACAGTCACTTTCCCAAGCATGATGTTAGCTAGTTGTCCCACCACATGAACCATAGAGGGGTCTTTCTTCTTTCTACCTAGTTTCTTGAGGCATGCTTCCTTGATTGCCTTGCCATAGATTGGAACATCTTTTATGGCCTGAAATAGGGGTATTTAGACACATATATGCTTTAGCTGATCTATAATGTCAAAAGTTGTGTCCTCCTTTCCTTCCTTCTTCTTGGCAACTTCCAATCTTTGAGAAAATGGTGGTTCTTGTTCAATCTGCTTGATTAGGACTGGTTCAGGATTTTTAGGTGCATTGGGCTGAATGGGGGTATTCAGAGGCTCCTCTTCTTCCATAGGAAGCTTAGCGATAATGGGTGTGGAAGGTGTTAGCTCTCAAAAATGTAGGTAATATACCTCAAGAGGTTGCCAATCTCTTGATACGTTTTAGGGTAAGAGACAAGGCCAAATGGTTTAGACCTTCTTCTCTTCAGGTGCTGCTAGACCTAGGTGGTTGTACCTATATGAATAAAGAAGACTTAAAGTTGTACGACTTGATTGATTTGATGGATCTATTACAATGGCACAAATGTAATAGACAAAAGCTTGCTAACTATTCCTACTCCTAGTATTGAAATTGAGATATGGATGTTTTAATAAGATTTTATGAAATTCTAAAATGTGGATGGTGTGACTAGTGCCTACTTCTGTTGGGCTAATGGAGTTAAGAGGTAAATAATATTTGTGTCCTATTTTTGGATAAAATTCAAATTGTTTGGCACTTTTATGTTTATAACTTGTATAAATAGGAAAGAGTGTAATTATTAGATTCTTCTTAATAATCCAAATGTCCTTTTCCAAGTTACTGTGATAATTAGAAGGATTTAATCCTGTCTTGCAGGAACCAATTAACTGAACCACACAAGAGCAACAAGTGTGCTTTGATAAATTGAAGAATATCCTTGATATTTCAATTTAAATAATTAGGAAGTGACAATCTTAGAGACAACCAAATAATATTTTCAAAGATATTCAACAAACAACTGACACCATAATTGGATCACCAAATTTATGCATTCTTCTCCATTACATAATTTGAAAAGATTTTACAATATATAGCATGATATTTATTTCAGCAACAATTCACCCTATCTAACTACCTAATCTACTTATTTCTCCTAAAAAACTCTCCCTTAATGACATGATTTTATTGTACATATATACATTGTTTCTTTAGGGTTGTGACTCTTCATAGCATCCGTCTGGTGCAACTCTTCAGTTATCATCGACAAATAAAATATTTAATTAATTGCCCCTTTTGGAAAATTAAAATATTTTAATCTCCATTATCTTTGTCCCCTATGAAAATTAATTCAATAATCTTCCTTTGCTAGAAATCTTCACTTTACTCTTTTACCAGTATGTATCTCCAATATGTCCTTCGGGTAAACATAATTATCCCATTTTGTCCTCTTGATGCAAATTGATTTATTTATGCTTTCACATGAAAATAGTTTTTAGGTAAAATAATTACCTAATTGGTTAATTCTTCCATAAAAATATTTTACCTCCCAAAGCACTCTTACACCTTTGGTAAAAAATATCTTTCCTTCTAGTGCAAATATTTCATAATCTTTTACCCTTTATGCTTCTCATGAATAAAATAATTCTCCACTTTTAAATCCCCTCGATAAAATGAATAAAATTTATTTTTCCTCAAAGTATTATCGATTTCCACCATAAGCATATTTCGTTCAATTTTTCTTTTGCATTATGACCATACATACTCACATCTGGGTGACATAAAGCATTGGGAAGCATTATTTTATCTTACATCAATATCAGAAAGTCTTTCCAATTCAAATTATTGTAGGAAGATTGTATCGCCGAGACATCATTCATGTCTTGCAGATATCGCCAAGACATCAAACCGCTCTTGTAGATATCGCCAAGACATATGAAGTCGCCAAGACATTTGAAACAATCATTCATGTCTTGTAGATATCGCCAAGACATCAAACCACTCTTGCAAATATCACCGAGACATATGAAGTCACCAAGACATTTGAAAAACTCATTCATGTCTTGTAGATATCGCTGAGACACATGAAGTTGCCAAGACATTTGAAAAAATTATTCATGTCTTGCAGATATCGCTAAGAGTCTTGCAGATATCGATGAGACATATGAAGTCGCCAAGACATTTGAAAACTCATTCATGTCTTGCCGATTCGGCAAGACCTCAAATATGTCTTGCAGATATCGCCGAGACATATGAAGTCACCAAGACATTTGAAAACTCATTCATGTCTTGCCGATTCGGCAAGACCTCAAATATGTCTTGCAGATTCGGCAAGACCTCAAACCTGTCTTGCGGATGAACTTTTTCTTTGTTGCATAGTGACGAAAATGAGCCAGGTAGCCTCCAAAATGGCTTTTGAAAACTGATCAAATGATGTTGAAAAGCCATGAAAATGCACCAGTATGTTGAGCCATGATAGGGGAACATGTTTACCAGATGATTTGGCACAAAATGATCTAGACTAAAAACTATTAATGCTCAAAGTTTCCCATTCAATTTTTTTTGAAAAATTGCACCTGTTAAACTGTGTAAAACTCATTTGATTTTGCTTTTAAAAAAAATACCAAATGACGTCCAAACACCCTAAAAATTGGCATGGAAGTAGAATTTGGTATAGATAATTGAAGGCACCAATCTATTTGTGATTATCATTATCCATTCTCTTAATATTTACCCTCAAAGGTGACCATTTTAACAGATTCCACTATGTTGATAGCAGATTTTCTAGAAAACCCATCAACTTGTTTCTTCAAAACTTTGTCAAATCAGATCGTATGAGGCTAAAAATTTGTAGAGACACTCACATGATGAAAATGAACATTTCTACAAAGTGATTTCACTTGAAATTGAACAGATCCAAAATTATAATTTTTCAAAATGTGCTCCTAAGATTGCTTTTACACTTTAATTTCTGAGTGCTAAAATCCTCTTTTTCAATATGGGGACCTAAAATTTAAATGAAATTTTATGTCCCAATAGTGGCTCCATCTAGGGATGAATGATTGTGAGATCATTGCAAGAATCCAGATCACTGGAAGAGCAAACCAAATAATTTATCCATCAAGCAGCAGATTCAAACTCCCTTTTTTGTGATGAACTGTTATGGTTTTATGAAAAATCTTCACCACAGCTGATGGCACAAACCACCAAAATAATTGTCTTTATTTTTCCCTTTCAAATACCTTGCTCTATTTTTCTTTCATCAAATTATTCTTGAGAACACTCATGTAATCAACCCTGCCACTGTCATTAAAAATTTTCAAAAAATTATTGTGCTCAGCTTGACCCAAATTCTTTTCACCATTCTACAGTTTATATGTTTCATTATCATATGATAAATCTTTGTCATCTACAGTGTTCAATGTGTATGCATATTTAATGCAACATTCCTCATTGTTTTTCTCATTAGCACATATTACAAAATGATCTCCTAGCTGCAATGAGAATTCATTATCAGAATGCTTCTTATGTAAATCTATGAATTCTATCATATCAACATTTTTTGAAATAATCAAATCTAAGATATCTTTTACTTCTTGTATGTCACTAATTGGTAGTGACACAAAATTCTGATCCATATGGCCATCACTGTGTACATTTGTACCAATTAATGCTAGGGATGAATTTTTGGAGTCTTTCTTATGAGTATATCTCTTGTACTCCATTTCCAGCAGATCTGAGATTTTCTCACTGCTGAGTGAATATGCTTCATCATCCACAATACTGTTGTTGTTTTCTTCATTCTTCTCATCATCAAAAAATGGTAATTCATATGTGTTGATCTCACATTCATTTTTTTTACAAATTGGTGCATAACTTTGATTACCAAGAAACACTTCATCCTCAACATAAAATTGATTTTCTAGCATACCTTGGAAAAATATCATCTGATCTTCTTTTATCTTCTCATCATATAGTGGATTTGAAAAAAAATTAAAACCATTTTCAGATGTACAAACCTCTTCTTCATCAAATGTGTCTTCATGACTTTCAACTGCAGCTGGAGGTATTATTTGTTCAATGTCAAATGGACTTACATTGTCCATTGCTTCTTCCTCTTGATCACCACAAGAACTATAAGAATCACCTTCCTGTAAATTAGAATCCATAGTTTCATCTTCACAATCTGAATATTCATTGGATCCATCATAACACGCACTATCACAATTTTTTTTGCAAGAAAGACTTTCAATATCTTCGTCTTCCTCATGCAGGCTGTCATAGGAATTGTTTTCACCTGCACATGTCTCATCTTCCATTAGCTGCATTATTTGGTCAATTTCTCCATCTTCATCAATGATTTCACCATTGTCTTCATACCTTTTCCTCTACATGGTATCAATAAATTTATTCACTAGATCAAAGGTACGTTGTTTTGATGACTCTGGCCAATAAACTGATTCAAGCTCCCATGCTCTTACAAACTATTCAACAAACAGGGCCCTTGTAGGCCTACACTGAGAAGGTATTTGCATGCCAATTTTTGTCATTTTGTTGTATAGAGGAATTATATCTTCTCCTTCATATTTCCTTTTGTCAAGAAATGCATCCAAGGGGGAAATTTTGCATCATGATTCTATGATGGAGTCTTGGCTTTGAGTATATACATACTCATCTTCTTTTTCTTCAAATATTTGATTCTGGCATACATATTGCTGCAAGTTCTATTTTTTTTGAAGTTGTACGAACCCATGGGAAGACCAATTTGGTGTAGAAAAATTTCAATAGTGCTCGAGAACTTGATCCTAAAATCCTTAGAGAGAATTAACAGAAGCTATCGGTAGGCTATTAAACCAATCCCTAGCTTCATGAATGAGTGACATCAGGAATAGCCTCATATGTAAAACCTCATAAGGTATATCCAAATCTTGGATGGAAGTATTAAAATTCCTCAAATGGTCTTCAGCAGTAATTGCACTACTCCCTGTAAACCTAGGGACAAGACTTCTCCAACTGCTATCCATAGGGTAGGGGTATAATTGAAACCCGATCAAATCAAATTGTCTGATCATTTTTGTGTATTGTTGAGGAGGAAGGTTAAGTGGGTACTGATACTGGTACAGTGGATTATTGTATTGTGTATGAGGATGTGG
>VDFB02252335.1:0-35789 GCA_007258455.2 Sequoia sempervirens
AAAAAAATTGGTTTGGGTACAACACTAGGACTTAGGTATGAGTACTCTAGGCTCATTTTAGGTGCCTTGCCTTGCCCCAGGGGTCAACATGTTTTCCAAGTACTCAATGAGTCTTGTAATGACTTGTAGAAGGGTATACATGAAAAACAAGATTATACATGATTTTCATGCTTCTTACTTGGAGTAGACTATGATGTGTTTTTTAGGGTTTTATGGAGGGAAAGAAAACTTTAGTTCATAGAAATTTGGGCTGAAATTAAGATCAAGATCTATGCGGAGAAGTATAGGTATCATTGCAATACCATCTTAATAGATTTTTACAAGCACATAATACATGAGTGAATTTAGAAGGTTGAATCCATTGTTGGACTTAATGATTATTTGGTGACTTAAAACTTTGTTAATCTAAATTGCAAGGTACCCTTTAACAATTTGACATTTTCACTTTTAACATTTTTTGTGTTGGTATTGCAATGGCTCAATTTTTCGTTAAAGTGGGGCTCATCTCGAGTAGAGTCGAGTTCTTGTTCCAACATCTGGTTGAGAAGAGCATACAAGCCTATGGCTTGGAACATAGTGAAGATTACAAGAATGCTCAACTCAATCAAGGGAGGCATCACCCCTGAATGTATCAAATTATCAATGGCTGGAGGAAATTGATACTAGAGTTTTGACTCTAGAGGCAACTAATATTGAGGCAAGGTTCAATCTCCTCAAGTACAACATAAAAGAAGTGAAAGCTGAGTGCAAGAGAATCTCATATGAGTTTGATATCATGAAGGCTGCAACAACCCAATCTAGGAAAGGTCAAGTTCCCAAGTTGCATGAGCCAGAGATGTTTGATGGACATCAAGATGATAAGCTGTTGGAGAACTTTTATGATATGGACGAATACTTGTCCAATATCCTTGAGCTCCCCGAAGAAGGTAAAATCAAATTGGCCATAACTTTCCTCAAGAACAATGCTAAGCTTTGGTGGCAATCGTGAGTGGAGGACATTAAGGATGGATGTCTTGTTGTGGACATCATTATGTGGGCTGAGTTCAAAGAGGCTTTGCGAGAGAAATTCTGGCTTGGAGACTTTGCTTGGCTCGCTTAGATGCAACTTATGGAACTCAAGCATACGAGTAAGATTCAAGACTATATCGAAACATTCTTTGCCCTCATGATAGAAATTAAAGATATGTCCGAGATGGAAAAAATTGTTCTTTTTTATGAAGGGCCCGCAGTCATGGGCTCAAGCCAACCAACTTAAGAAGGCGAAATGTGCAGACTTTGGCCACAACCATCGTTGCTGCCAACCGACTCATTTGATTCAAAGGAGAAATAATGAAGCCACATGGAGGGAATTCTAGGGCCCCTCCTGAGAAGAAGTTCTAATCCACCAAAGATGAGAAGTCTAAAGGGGCTTCACAACCCTCTTCAAAGAAATCGAGTAACAAGCGATTTGGTGTGACCTTTCAGAAGGATGCAAAATTGATGATAGCCAAAAGAAAGGCTAAGACATGCTTTGTATGCAGGAAGCCCGATCATTAGGCTCATGACTATCTTGAGAACCAAAGGCTCACTATAGTGAAGGCTGAGGCTTCGAAAGAGACTGTCCATGAGATGGGTGTCTTGTAGATGCTATCTACCGTGCAAAATTCTAATGAGAGTTGTGGTGCGATGAAGAATCTTGAGCAAGAGCATGAGTTGTGCTTTATCGAGGTGTTTTTCAGAAACAAGAAAGTGGTGGCCATGATTGACTCTAGGGCCACACACAATTACATCTTGGATAGGAAAGCTAAGAGTCTGGGCATGCAAGTAACAGAGGCAAGCACTTCCTTTGAGGCAATAAACTCACTGGCTCATAAGCATGTCAAAAATGTCACAGAAGTTCGGTTGCACATCCGAGGATGGCAAGGTTCTCTGAATATTGTGGCCATTGATATGGAGGAATTCAAGTTAATTCTGGGTCAAGAATTCTTGCAAAGGGGTATGGTGGCGATCATATTGCACCTAAGTTGCATCCTTTCCAAGTTTGTTTGGTAAAGATGGTCAAGTCCCTAGTAGCTATGTGGGCCTTGCTAGCCTTTAGGCTTGGTAGAGTTGCTCACAAGAGCACTCATTCAGTTTACCTCACTGCCCTCATTAGAGATTGGGATGAGGGTGATCTCCTGGAGCCCTTTGATCCTGAGGCTATGGTGGAAGTAATTAAAGCGTATGAAAATGTTATGCCAGACAAGATGCCAAGCACATTGTCTCCTTGCTGAGTTGTGGATCATTGGATCGAGTTGGAAGCTAGAGGCCGACCTCTTGCATGCTCACCATATAGACTCTTTGGCCCCGAAATGGTTGAACTAAGAAAGAGACTTGCTTAGCTAGTGGACATTGGATACATTTGCCTGTCTAGATCCCCTTATGCATCGTCGGTTCTTTTTTAGAAAAAAGATGACACTTTAAGATTTTGTGTGGACTACCGAGCTCTAAACAAACTCACAATTAAGAACAAGTACTCAATGCCACTCATAGTAGACTATTTTTATAGGTTGACAGGAGCAAGGTACTTCACCAAATTGGACCTTAAGCATGGCTACTATCAAGTCTAGATTGCCTAGGTGACAAAGAGAAGATGACAAACACCACCAAGTATCATTCCTACGAGTTTTTGGTTATGTCATTTGGCCTTTGCAATGCCCCGACCACTTTTTGCAGTTCAATGAATGACGTCTTTTGTCCACTATTGGATAAGTGCGTGCTCGTATACCTGGATGATATTTTGGTCTTTAGCAAGGCCCCAGAAAAGCACACGACCTTCTTGATAGAGCTCTTTGAACCCTTATGGAATCACCACCTTTTTGTGAAAAAGGAAAAATGCTCATTTCCATAGAGGGAGGTCGAATTTCTTGGACATGTGATAGGTAATGGTTTTTTGAAACATGACTTGGAGAAGTTGAAAACAATTCGAGATTGGGAGCCCTTGCAATTGGTTCACGAGGTACGTCAACTTTTAGGCCTTGTCAACTATTATAAGAAATTTGTACTAGCGCATTCAAGAATTGTTGCCCGTCTTGCAAATCTCCTCAAGAAGGAGCTTAGATGGAAATGGGTAGAAAAGCAACAACAAACATTCAATGAGTTAAAGGCCAAGTTATGTGTAGAGCCAGTGTTTTCTTTACCTGACATCAGTAAGACCTTCGAAGTCCAAAGGGATGCATTAGACTATCCTTATGTAGGATGAACACCTTGTCACATTTGAGTCATGAAAGTTGAATGATGGGGAACGAAGATACCCAACTTGTGAAAAAGAGATGATTGGGATTATACATTGTCTATGTGTGTGGCGAAATTACCTCCTTGGGGTCCCATTCACGGTGAAGACGAACAACATCAACTTGGCCTATTTCAAAAGTCAAGCGAAGTTTAACTCAAAGTAGGCTCTTTGGCAGGAGTTTCTTGCTGAAGTTAACATGGACTTGGTTTATAATCCAGGCAAACAAAATGTTGTAGCTGACACATAGATTCAAAAGGCTTAGCTTGCTGCAAGACAAGAGTAGCATGGACTCAAGAGTTTGGAAAACAAAGTAGTCCTATCAGACGAGATCTTAGATCAGATTAGGGAAGGCTTAGAGATGGACTTGCAAGCAGTTTAGTTGGTGAACCAAGTCAAAAAAGATAGAACTCAACAACTTCACATCAAGGACAAACTCTTGATGTTCACGCAAGATCAAGTCTACATTCCTAAATGGAAAGACCTAAGGAAGGAGTTGATCCATGAATGGCATTATACGATTTTGGCAACACACCCAAGAGAGATAATTGTGGCATTGTTGGAACGAGAGTTCTTCTAGTTGAAGCTAATGGAGGATGTTCAAGACTATGTGAAGCCTTGCTTGATCTGTCAACAAGACAAATAAGTGAGAACACTATTGGGTGGATTGTTGTAATCACTCCCCGTACTAGTTTACCATTGAGCCAGTGTCAACATGGATTTTATAACTCAGTTGTTGGAAGTGGATGGCTTGACAAGCATCATGGTTGTAGTTGATTGTTTTTCCAAGTATGGAACCTTTGTTGCGTGCAAGCAACCTTGCAAAGTGGAAGATGCAACTGAGTATTTCTTTCGGTATGTGGTAAAGTGCTGCAGCATCCCACTTAGTATCATCTTCGATCCAAACCCCAGGTTCACAAGCAACTTCTAGGCAGAGCTATTTAAGCTCATGGGGACCAAGATCCTCATGTCAACAAGCCATCATCCTCAAATGGATGGGCAGACAAAGTGGATCAATGCAGTCTTGGAGGATTACCTTAGGCATTTTGTTTCAACGGACCAAGCTAATTGGTCATCGCTATTGAACTTGATAAGTTCAGTTATAATCTTTAGAAGATGGGGTCAAACAAATTCTCCCCATTCCAATTGGCAACAGGACAACAACCTTTGACTCCGCATACCATTTTGTGAGGCTACCTCAACTTTGGTAGCTCGGATGCAAGTATCTACAAAAATGGAATGACAGGGTAGACCTAGCAAGGTACTACCTAACCAAGGCAAGTGATCTGATGAAGGGGGACACTGAATCTCACAAAAGGTCAGTAGAGTTTAGTGTAGGTGACAAGATTCTATTGAGAATGGATCCAAATCAGTTCAAGCCTCCATGAGGAATGAATTCAACACACATTTTCCGAAATGACAGACCTTTTGAAGTGTCCTCTTGAGTTGGAAAGGTGGCTTATCGACTCAGGTTGCCCTTGCACCTCAAAGTTCATCCAATGTTTCATGTAAGCCAATTGAGACCCCACCATGCTGATGACGAAGACCTACTTAGAAATGTTCTGACATGTGGCCTAGCTAATGTGATTGACTAGCTTGAGCATGAGGTGGAAGAAATAGTAGACATGCGTGAGCTTGGTTTTAACAAATTCAAGCTGCAAGAGTTTCTTGTGGTTTGGAAGAACAAGCCATGCCATGAGGCTACTCGAGAGCGAGGTGAAGCACTATGGAAAATCATAGTCCAATTTGCAACATAGTCCATAACCTTCTCTTCATTTTTCCATAGGGCTTCACTTCGCTCCCAGGTAGCCTCATGGCACGCTTGTTCTTCCAAACCACAAGAAACTCTTGCAGCTTGAATTTTCCAAACCCATGCTCATTCATGTCTACTATTTCTTCCACCTCATGCTTGGGCCGGTTTATCACATTGGTTGGACCACATGTCAGAATGTTTCTAAGTAGATCTTTGCCGACGACATGGTGGGGTCTCACTTGGCTTACATGAAACACTAGATGAACTTTGAGGTGCAAGGGCAATCTCAACTGATAGGCCACCTTTACAACAACCCTTGACTCTACATACTGTTTTGTGAGGCTACCTCAACTTCGATAGCCCGAACGCTAGTATCTACATGAATAGATTGATAGGGTAGACCTAGCAAGGTACTACCTAATCAAGGTAAGCAATTAGATGAAGAGGGATGCTGAATCTCATAGAAGGCCAATAGAGTTTAGTGTAGGCAGCAAGGTTCTATTGAGAATGGATCCAAATCAGTTCAAGCCTCCACGAGGAATGAATGCAACACTCATTTTCCAAAATGATAGACCTTTTGAAGTGCCCGCTTGAGTTGGAAAGGTGACTTATCGACTGAGGTTGCCCTTGCACCTCAAAGTTCATCCAATGTTTCATGTAAGCCAATTGAGACTCCACCATGCTGATGACAAAGATCTACTTAAAAACATTCTGAGATGTGGCCCAACTAATGTGAATGACTGGCTTGAGCATGAGGTGGAAGAAATAGTAGACATGCGTGAGCGTGGGTTTGGAAAATTCAAGCTGCAAGAGTTTCTTGTGTTTTGGAAGAACAAGCTACACGATGAGGCGACCTGGGAGTGAGGTGAAGCACTATGGCAAAGCATAGTCCAATTTGCAGTGTAGTCCATAACCTTCTCTTCACTTTCCCATAGCGCTTCACCTTGCTCCCAGGTTGCCTCATGGCACGATTTGTTCTTCCAAATCACAAGAAACTCTTGCAGCTTGAATTTGCCAAACCCATGCTCATGCATGCTTATTATTTCTTCCAACTCATTCTTAGGCTGGTCTATCACATTGGTTGGACCATATGTTGGAATGTTTCTAAGTAGATCTTCGTCGACGACATGGTGGGGTCTCAATTGGCTTACATGAAACATTGGTTGAACTTTGAGGTGCAAGGGCAACCTCAGCCTATAAGCCATCTTTCTAACTTAGGCAGACACTTCAAACGGATTGTCATATTAGCGAATGAGTGTTGCATTTATTCTCTGTGGAGGCTTGAACTGATTTGGATCCATTCTCAATAGAACCTTGCCACCTACATTGAACTCTACTGGCCTTCTGTATCCCTCTTCATCCGATCACTTGCTGTAATGTCCCCTTCCAAGGAGTAGTCAGCAATGATCACTTAGTCTAATTTATTCACATAGGCTTATGTCAAGTAGTAAGGGAATAAATTAAATTATTTATTTTAAATTGTCCAATAAAGTAACATTTTATGGATAACTTAATTAATTTACTAAAGTGATTAAAGTGAAAATTATAAGAAATATTAAAAGGGTCACTTTATTATTTGACCTTAATGAAAGTTTAAAAAGTGGGTATTTGAAAAGGCCTTTGGGAAAGTTCCTTGGGTTTAATAAAAGAAGATTTTTGAGCTCATTTTGGTTATGCTGGATTATTTATCTATTGTGAATTTTGGAGATCTTCTTGTGAAGCAAACCCTTGGACGAAAACCTAAGGGAAATCACTTTCGGCAGTGAGAAACCTGCCCTATTTGATCATAGGTGAATTCATATTTCGAATGGGATTCATCGATGGAGTTCAATTTTGGAAATTTGCGAAGTCTTGACACAAGACAAATTTCAGAGTTTGGAGGATTTAAGATATGCAGGCTGGAAAGCATTAAATATTATTATTACTGCTCCTGTAATAGCTGTACCACTTTAGCGCTCTACAGTCCATGAAGAGGTCAATTTAATAGTACCATACAATATAAGGTGGGGTTGATGGAATTATTTTTAAGCTTGTCAGCTTTTCCAAGCCTTAGCGATTATCACCTAGTCTGCTGTACACTTCTAAAGAGAGCCCATACTCTTCATAAGAAGTCGCAACAAGTAAAAGAGGTACTATACAAATTTAGGAGTTAGTTGGAGGGTGACGTGGAGTTTCAACTGGGTTGAGAAAGGTGTGACTCATTTATTAAATGCAATTTCAATGTCTTTTTTGCCGTACACTCCTATATGTGGGAATCGGCTTATGTGGTGGTTGCCATACAAATTAAACCTGCCCTACCATTCTTTGAGAGCCATCATACAGTTGTAAAAAGGAAGTTTTTGACAGTTGGTGACCATTAAAGTTGATGCTGGTCAAAGTATGGGTTAAGCATTTCTCAGGTCAGCCACTATTTTAATGAATATTTTCTGATTGTAAATTCTGTTAATATCAGTTTAAAACAACAATATTGAATCATTGTAGTTTATTCTCTGTTATATATAAACTACAATATTTGGTATAAGGTTGAATTGTTAAATAATAAATTATGTGAATTGAGTGGTGATATTCTGATATCTTCAAACAAACAAGCAAACTGAAACCAAATACAGCTGTGCTATCAACTGTTTGACAAAATGCCCGCAGCTTTAAATTGAGAAATTTGCAATTTTTTGGGTAAGAGTTCTTACAGTGGTAATCAAAACTTGGAGCTTGCCAGCCTGTTGGGTTGAAATATTTGATGGCTGAAATATTTAATGAATTCAGAAGACTGGGAAATATCACTTATAGGAAGGCAAGAGAAAGGGGTGTCCTTAATTCTGGTTCAGAAGAAGAAAGCATAGGGGATAGACATGTCAAACAGGAACAACAAGACCCTATTATTTTGGCTATGTTAAATGATTTGGCTAGGGGACAACAACAATTAGTTTAGACCTTAACTCAAATGATGGAAACCATGAATGAAATAACAAAAATAATCAGGATGGTCATGATAACAATGGCAATCAAGGTGAAGGAAGTAAAATCAGTGTTCCCATAAACACTTCCAGGACAGCAAGTAGAACAGATCCTAGGCGTCTAATTACTGAATTCTTGGAGGGACTACCTAGAGAGCAAGCAAGACTGCAGGTTGGTGGAGAAGGAAGGGGTGATTACTTGCGAAGTATCAATCTTTGGGTGATGAGTTTCACGCTTCCATGTCTTTGGTAGATTTTTGCAATATTAAATACAGGAACAGACCTAGAGGTGAAAGAGGACAAGGCTACAACAAATATTTGCAGCGTAAGGTGGGTAAGATTACCATCCCCAGTTAAGATGGTTCAAGCAAGTGTATTGCTTGTGCTTGGGTGCAGAAGTTAGACTCAGCTGAACCCTATGACAGAAGTGGAATCAATCAAGTATGCTTCACTGCATCTCAATGGGGAAGCACATGAGTGGTGTTACCATGGATTAGTGACTTTGGGGCATGATAGTATCACCTCCTATGCAAATTTTACACAGAGATTGATGGACAGATTTAACAGGAAGGGTCTGGAACTCCATTTCAGAGAGTTGGCATAGTTGAAACAGGTTGGTTTAGTTGAATCTTATATATCAGAGTTCCAAAAGTTATCAGTGATGGTCATAGATGCGTCGAAGCACAGATTGACTATTCTATTCATGGAGGGATTGTCAAAACCTCTTTGAGGTTGGATCAAAGCATTTGATCCCAATACCTTGTAGGATGCCATTAAGAGGGCTAGAAACATGGAGAATTCAGCCCCTAGAAGTAGGTTTCCACCTATAAGCTATTTCAGAATAAAAAAGCTAAGAAACCTTTTCAAAAGGAGTGGCCGAAAAAGAACACAATGGATGGTGAAGTTTGGAATTAACTTTGCAGAAAAAAGTTACATTTCAGCTACAAGGAGCCTTGGAAACCTGGCTACAAGTGATTAGGAAAGGGAAAAGTTCACTACATTGAGGTAGTTTCAGATGGTGAAGAGGAAGAGAAAGTAGAAAGAGTTGATGGCAGTGAACATAGTGATTCAGATAGTGAGCATGGGAAGGGGGATGAGCATCCACGTAAGGAGATGAAAGGTGGAATTATAGCTATGCTCTTTGGCACTTCTAGATATAACTCTTTCAAAGTTCACGAGGTTCTTTAGGGGCAGCGAGTTACAATTTTGATTGATAGTGGGGCTACTCACAATTTTATTGACCCAACTTTGGTGGCTAAGAGAGGTATCTAGGTAGAGGACTTTCAGGGCTTTAATGTTGTAGTGGCGGATGGCTTCAACATATCTTGCACTAAATGGGTTCCACAATTGAATATTGGTTTAGGCAATTATATTGTTACATATGATTTTTATGTGGTGGATCTTGGTGATACTAATGCCATTTTGGGCATCTAGTGGCTTCACTGATTGGGGAAATACTCATAAACTTTCAGACCATGGAGTTGAAGTTCAGAGTAGATGGTAAAAAGTTAGTCCTAAGAGGTATGTCCAATGGTGCACTTAGGATCATATGAACGAAGAGGATGGAGAGCGTATTTAGGCATGAAGATGTTGCATGGGCAACCCAGTGTTTAATTTCATCCAAGGCCCCTTTTGAAAGCAGTGCACAACATCATGTGGATATTCAATCAATGTTGGACAAAAACAATTTGGTTTTTAGTGAGATTCCTCTTGGGAGACCTCTTGATCAGGGTTTTGAGCATGTGATTGAGCTAGAGGAGGGCTCTAAGCCCGTCATTACCACACCTTATCGACATCCTAAATGGTTTAAGCAGATAGAAAAAGCGATTAAGGAGTTATTGGACATGGGTCATATACGACCTAGCTTGAGTCCCTTTGCTTCTTTAGTTGTTCTGGTGAAGGATGGGACCATGCAAATGTGCATTGAATAAAAAGACAATTAAGAACAGGCATCCTATCCCTAGGATTGATGAGTTGTTGGATGAACTACATGGCGTCGTATACTTTTTGAAGATTGATCTCAGATCTAGATACCATCAAATTAGAGTGAGGGAGTAGGATATACACAAGACAACATTTAGGTGTCATTATGGGCACTACGAGTTTCTTGTCATGCCATTTGGTTTGACCAATGCTCCTGCCACCTTCCAATCTTGCATGAACCACATTTTTAACAAACAATTGCAAAAGTTTCTTTTGGTGTTCATCGATATTATTTTATACAATAAGACGTGGGAGGACCATATTAGACATCTTGATGAGGTTTTGGGCATCATGGAGTCTCAGTCACTATTTACAAAAGCTTCTAAGTGTGAATTTGGGTTGACAAAGATTCTTTATTTGGGGCATGCGATTGGTGCAAATGGAGTCTAGGTTCATCAAGAGAAGATTCAGGCCATTATGGATTGGCCCCTACCAAAGACATTGACTGATTTGAGGGGATTCTATGGTCTCTGTAGCTACTACAAGAGATTTGTGAAAGGGTTATCACAACTTGGTGCACCTCTCACTAATCTTACGAAGAAAGGAGCTTTTAGGTAGTCGAATGAGACTCAACGCACATTTGATAGACTTAAGGAGGTAATGAGTACTTGTCATGTGTTGGCATTACTTGAATTCTCTCAGCCCTTTGTTTTGGAGTGTGATGCTTTAGGTGAGGGGATTGGGGCAGTATCGATGCAAAATAGGCATCCCATTGCGTATGAGAGTAGGAATCTTTGAGATGTAGTGAGATTGTATTCCATCTACGATAAGGAGATGCTTGCCATCATGCATGCATAGGAAAAGTTTAGACAATACTTGGTAGGTGTAAAATTTGTTGTAAGAACAAAACATAACTTGAAATACTTCTTGGAGCAGAAATATTTGAATGAGAGGCAGTAGAAGTGGGTGAGTAACATATAGGCATATGATTTTGATATAGAATATGTGAGGGGAAAGAAGAATATAGTGGCAAATGCACTTTCTAGAAAACCCGCTATTTGCTACTTGTCAGAGAATTCAGACGATTGGGAGGCTCATCTCTTAGTTGAGTATTCCAAGAACATTTTTGCATGTGAATTGATGGATGGTAAGGTTCAAGATGATAGATACAAGGTGGTGGATGATATCATCTACTACAAGGACAAGATTTACTTGGTTCCTAAATAGAAGCTTATGGAATTTTTTTTGAGAGCCATACATGATACCCTCTTGTAGGACATCCTAGGGTACTTCAAGACCTACAAGTAGGTTAGGGAGACATTCTCATGGAAGGGTCTCAAAGATGATGTCTTGTGGCATGTTCGTGAGTGCATGACTTGTCAACAGAACAAGTCAAAACACACTTTCCAAGTTGGTTTGTTATAGCCATTACCCATTCCTGAGTAGAAGTGGGAAAGTATATCGATGGATTTCATTACAGGTCTACCAAAGGTACAAAACAAAACATTGTATTTCGTGTTAGCTGATTGGTTGACCAAGTTTGCAAACTTCTTTGCTATTTCATTGGAGTTTAACGCACCTGTTATCATGGAATCTAGCAGCGCTTGATTCACGGATAACCCCCCTACGAAACTTGTCCATTTCCTAGGATTCGTGAAGTTCAAGTACGCATAACGAAGTGATTTTCAAGCCACCTCGAAATGCGTTCCAAAGCCTCGAATAGTCAATTCGAGCATCCCCCTATGTTCGCCTCGCGAAGACCTTCGAAATGAGCCCCTTCGCGAAGTCTCACTGTTCGTACTTAGCAAATTGCGAAAAATGCAGTTGCACTGAAAAGTGCGCTCTTGCTCTCAAGCCAAAATTTGGCTAAGTATGAAAAGTGCAGGGGCGCTAATTTTTAGCGCCCCTGCATGAAATTGAAATCTCTGAAAATGTAATAGCGCTAAAAAAGTGCGCTATTACACTTTTTCTTGACACAATCTTTTTCTGGCCCTGGCATGTTTCTTCATGTTTTTCGCATTTTTCGTCAATCGTGCCACTTTTTGTGCCTAAATTTATTGCTCGACTTGAGTTAGGTTTTTGAGTTACAATTTACTTAAAAGTGTTTTATTTCGCCATTTTCATTGTTTATGATCTTTGTTCTTCCTCTCTTCATGCTGGGCGAGTTCTCCTCAAACTGCAATCACGTTTTTTGGAAATTCGAAGTTCCTCTCCAGCTTCTTCGTGTTTACGTCTTGGTAAGTCGTTATCCTTGCTTTCTCTTTATTCTCCATTCGTTTTTGTACATATTTGGAGATTTACATATGCGTTTATCCTTGTTTTCTTCCCACGCGTTTTCTTTTTCTCCTCACGTGTTTCGCCATTCCCACGCATTACTTTCTCTTCGTTTGCGTTTTTGGTCTTGCGTATACTTCCTTTTTATGGCGTTTTTGTGTCATACGCGTTTCTTGCTCTCGCGTTTTTCATTTGCCCTCACGCGATGGAACTCTTACGTTTTGTTTCCATTACCACGCATTTTTCTTTCTTCTTCATAACGTTTTCAAATGGCATTCACCTCTTCCTCGCGCGTCCTTTTTATGCATTCCACTCCAACATTTTTATTTTTCTTTGTCGCCCTTTCAATCACGTCTTGGCACAAGCACATTGAAGAAACTCTTGTTTTATAAGAAGGTTTCCTTGGCTCTTATCCACATTTGCGATGTTTGTGATGGCAATGAAACGAATTTTAGTTGCAGCTCCTTTCAAAGAAAAACAAATTTTGACTTCAAAGCGTTCCATGTTACAAGAAAATGACAAAGCGCCATTTTCATTCACCATTACATCTGTTTTCCAAAATCATGTCTCAGATGCAGAAGCGCTAAAATTCAGTGCCCTGTCATTTTGAAATATAAACTAACTGTGAAAAGTGCAAGAGCGCTATTTTTCAGCGCCCTTGCATCAAAGATTGAAATTTCCAAAAATGTAAGGGCGCTGAATTTTAGTGCCTTTACACTTTTTACAATTTTTTCCAGATAAATTTCAAACTTGCCTAGTTTACTCCTGAACCTTGCTCCTTCCATTTTGTGCATCGTTTTGCGTGCCTTGTCATCCACTCCACGCTTTCCCATCATCGTTGCTCGTTTCGCGCATCCCCATGCTACCTAACGACTAACGTTTGTTCTGGCTCAACACCTTGCAATCTCTTTTCAAAGATCTTCAAAGTCTGAGTGATCAAAGTTGAAGTTGTTCCTGATGACTGCCGGTAAACCTCCGTCTTCTTCAAGAGCAAAAGCCAAAATGAAGTATAAATATCAAGGTGTCTATCCGCCGACCGTAGTGGTCTCCAAGGTGGAAGAAATAAAGGACACAGAGGTTGGCCATCAAGACTTGGTTGATTTTGCAAAGCAAACAGAGACAAAGCCTCTTCCTGATCCAATGAGAGCAATTGTACACAGTAACCTGCATTTGGTAGCTATGTTTCCTACAGCTGCACATAATACGGAGTTTGTTCTTCAGGTGGCATCTCACTACATCAGAGAAAGTAGAAGTGTGATCGATTCTTCTGGGCACGAGATTCTAAGACTCGGCCCTGATTTCTTTGACATTGTGTTTAAAGTTCCTCAAATGGAAAAATACATTGATATTTCTATACAAAAAGGACAAGAGGTCTTTGACGCTGATCCCAACAAGGCTAAAAGCCTGATAAATGCTCAATGGTTGAAGAAGCCTAGACCATCTGTTTCCAGATGGCCAAAGGGACTCCTGCGAAGTGATTTCAAAGATGACGTCAAAGATATGATCACATTTTTAAGCAGAGTGAAAGGCTTGCCAGAATCGTCCACTTTTCATGATTGGATGTATGAATACATCAGGATTATAAGAAGACAAAAGGTGCACATTGACTGGGGCAAACAGATCAGTGATGAAATACATGAACAACTGATCAATGCTCCTTCCACATTGAAATTCTATATGACTTCTTACCTGGTGTACGTGGCGGCTGTAATGAGACAATTCCCAGGTCTATCTACAAAAGGGAATCGGATGATGGTACCTGTATACAGATTTTTCTATCAACTGGAACTGAAGGAAAGCTTTCATCACTTTAGGCGGGTCACAGATGCTTTCTTTGCGCCTTTGCTTTTCAATTTTGATCCAGCTCTTGAAAGGAGAGTATTTGATGAGGCTTATAAGGTGGTAAGTAAAGTTGGATGCCTATTTCTTCAATTCCCAACGTTTACTTAAGAGTAGGGTGCTACACTGGCTGTCCTTACATGTTGCCACGTTATCCTTTGGATAAGTGGGTTCTCATGGAAACATGCAGACAGTTGATTTCAGTGCGAAAGGAACGAAGAAGCAACCACAAGCGTGGATTCAAGTTCCCACTGACCATTGGCCGATATACTATCCCAACTGCACAAAAGGCTAAGTCTGTTTATGCTGAAATGCAGATCATGACAATCAAGACCTACAAGTATAGGTTTGATTTTGATTACCGAGATGTCAGAAAAAGATTACAAAAGGGTCATCATCACAATACGTTTTGAAGACATCTGGGCTGATTGCAGAGATGAAGAAGCCATTCGCAAAATGGACTATTGCAGGTTGGACTTTCAGCAAATCGAGACCTTGATATTGCTGACCTACCAGAAGGATTTTGCAGATCCCATATCATGAATGCTGTCTATGATGAGCAAGGAATTGCTAAAAGGCCATTTCCTGCAATTCAATGGTCTAGGAAAGAAATTACCAGCATGAGAGAGAGATTGAAGCCAATCCTAGCCAACACTGCAAATGGTTACATAAGCATGGTTATGAAATGAAAAGTTTCAGAATAGATTCGGAAGGAGAAGAATCTGAAGCAGAAGCTCGCCAACAACAAGAACTCCGCATGAAAAATAAATCGGCCCATTTCTTCACGAAGAGGAGGGATCAAGTTTACTGTTGGCAAGAAAGATACCAGTCTATCCCAGAGGAGAAACCACGCGAATCAATCCATCTCGCTCTAAGGTAAAAAGTCTATTCCAGAGGAGATAGATTGATGAAGAAGAACTTCAAGTGATCAATCCGAGAGATGAAGACTCAGCAGTAGACTCCGATCTTGAAGGAGTTTCACAGCGAACAGAGTGAAGAAGATTCTGAAGAAGGATCTGAAGGTGATTTTGAAGGTGAACCAGAATCGGAAAGACAAGAGGGTGATCAACAGGAACTTGGGCATGATCAAGAAAGAACTACTTCTCCTCCCGAGAATGAAGTTGAGGAAATTCCTAGAACGTCATCGCCTGTGATTTCCAATGTTCCTCATACCCCTCGAAATTCAAGAACTCCTCCACCTCCTGTTCCTTCGTCACCTATTCCTACCACATGCATTCCTGCAGTTGAGATATCCACCATCCCTGCAGCATCAACCCCGCTTGATACTCCCTTAGTGACAAGCATTCATACGGTTGATATACTGTCAAGCCCTCCATCGTCCATTCCTAGCCTGTCTTCACCAACATATGATATCACTTCTGAGAATGAATTCAATCGTTTCATGAATGAGTCAATGCGTGATCAGCTCAATGTGCAAACTACAAGAGCAATGATGACAGACACTTCTCCTATTGTCACAATACCCATGGTGTAAAGAGCCTTAATGACTTGCACGTGATTTTGTTCATTTATTTTCAGTTATCGGTTGTTTTGTTTGTCCAACTTGTTTCATTCCATTGCACAGATTCAAAGCAGTATGTAAGGAAATGTATAAGCAGGTTCAAGATCCACATAATACACTTCAGTCCATCATATTTGATTGTCATACAACGAAATATATGAAAATAGGCAGCATACAGTCTCTTGCATTTAAACTGAACAATAGAAAGGACAGGCATACATCCACTATCTCTCAAACTGTTACAGCACTATGTGTTCCCCTCGTAGTAGAATCTGAACTTGTTTATTGTGATTCTGATTTACTTCTAAACTGTGTTTTGAGACTTGGCAGACTCAGAAATTAATTATCAGCAATTGTATAAAATCAGAGAAATGTTTTAGACACATTTACAAATCTGCTACAGCACAATATGATGTTAATGGTGGCCCCAAAGTAACTCTGTTCATATGAGTATTTTCAGATCCAAATGATAGTTCAACAATTCTATTTTCAGACTGTGTTAAACTTACAGTAATGAAGACTTCCTACAACCTCTTTCAATCGATGTCACACAATACATATATTAACAGAGATCAGATTGAATAGCAAAATGTAAGCTACAGCAGCAAATTCGTTCCTCATTACCCAACTAATTACACAGTATTCAAACTCAAACTGGAAATGGAAATATATTACTCAGACCTAGAGTTCAGTCGACCCAGGCTTGGAGCAGAGGTGCCTTCAATGATTCTTCAAACCAACGCATAGCAGCCAACTCTTCTATCTTCATTCGATACCCATGAAGAGTGATTCATTTAACATCTATTCTAGACTTTCAAGATGCAACCACGACCCAAAATAAGCTGTTACAGAGGTCGCGCGTTCTCTAAAATTCGCGTGTTTCTGTTCTTTACCGTCCTCTTCTCCAAAACGGCTCATGAAAGGAAGTTTGTGGCTGAGATAGGTGCGCCAGGGGTTCCTTATATCAAAACGCCCTCAAGAACTTCGATTATTTTTCCCAAACTCGAATCCAATGCAACACAAAACTGCTCTTAAAGGATGACGCGAAAATCAGGATGCTGAATTTGTTCCTCCTCTCCAAATCTGCAACGTGCCAGGCTAGGAGTGATATTACACACTCGAAACAATGGCTAGGGTTCACAAAACTCACAACCAAGAGGCTCGAGCTTCTCCAAGAAGAAAATCATGTATATTTCTCCAAAGGTGCGAATGCCTTTCTTCTATTTTTCTTTTGTATTTCCTTCATGCCCTAAAAGTGGCGAATTTTCTTTTAATTTGCTCACAAAATAATAAAGTGACTTTTATATAGTTTCATTAATGAAATATTTTCATAGTCACTTAAGTCAAATTTTAAAAAGTCATTTACAAGGAATTTAATTAATTATTTAATATTGCATTAGAGAAATAATGAAGCTTAGGCCAAAAATTAAATAATTAAATAAACGATTCCCGGTGTTCAACGATTGCCTTCGGGAATTAAAAAGGCAACGAGGCACTCAGAGTGGCTACATGGAAGGGGACATTACACATGGTAACTTCAGATGTGACAATAACTTCAGAAGTGGAGATGACAACTGAATTGACAGTGAATCCAGAAGTTCACACCTCCTTCCTTCCCCCTTGGCTAATATCTCAAGTGTCGAAGTGGAAGAAGCAAATGATCTCTCCGAAAGAGCTCGACCTCGAAGAGATAGTCCTTCCAAAGGCTAAAGGGAAGAAAAAGGCAAAAGTATACTCAAGGCTGAACATTGATAAGTCTGGCCACAAGTATGCAGAGATTGGCATACCACCGCATGAAGAAGGTGATGTCAATATGGAAGACTACACAGTGACAAAAGTCCAGCTTGGCAAGGTTACCAATGAAAGTGCAAAGGCCGATGCGCAAGTGACATTGGATATCTTGGCTGGAAGACTGGATAAAGTAGAGCAAGCTCGCAATATGTACAAACAGAGGGCAGAGCATTATGCCACTGTTGTAAAGAGACTTGTAGGATCTCCAACTAATGCACAACCGCTGACAGTGGTAAGTATTGAAGACCCAGTTGTTAAGAAAGCTGAGAAGTTTGCCTCCAAAGGCAGAGTGTTGTATGATTTTGTTGAGAAGATCATTGAACACGGATCTCAGATTATAATTGTTGCGGACGAGAAAACTACCTTGTTAGCCAAGCTCACCACAGAGCTTGATAAAGAAAAAGGTGTACTTTCCCAAGAGCGCAGAGATATGGAAAAATGTCTGCTGACATGGTCAGAGATGAAGTAGGTAAAGCTCAGTAAATTGGTGGAAGTTGGGGTGATTCCTGAGAAAGAAAAGTTCGTTGAGGTAAGGGAATCCTTGAAACATCGAATTCAAGTAATTCAATCTCTTACGAAAGATCTCCACCAAGTACAGGAAGATGTCGAAGGACAGTGATGCTGAAAGGTATCAAAGAGTTGCCGGTCAACTCCTTGAGGAGAATGAAATCTTCACCCGACCCGCGAAATATCTGATTTACAAAGAAGCCATCATGAAATTGATTGGCCGGTTTAAGACTTTTGAAGCCTCTTGAAGCGTCATTTGTGATACAAGGCTCACATTGGATAACACAGCATCTTGATAGGTGCAGAAGGTTCCTCTCTCATGCACGCCATGAGATCGATCCGAGAATTCCCACACCGTGGATTACACCGTTAGTCCGGATAAAGAAGTTGTTACGTGCAAGAGACCGAGGAAGAAATATGCTAGAACAGCCCGAGCAAGACCCTTAGAAGAAGCTTCACGATCTCGAGTGTTAGACATTCCAAGTTGCATCCCCTTTATGCATCTTGTAAATATTTCACGACATCTTAAATGTCTTTTTGTAAATTAGCCAATTACACCAAAGTTGAAGATGTAATCTTTTGGCTCTGGTAACTGACTTTGGTCAAAGTTAGGTGAGATCTCCTAAAATCGCTCACCTAACTTTCCTTAATTTCCTCAATTAGATTCCTAATTTTGCTCATCCCTCTTTCTATATAATGTGAGGGATTTTCATTGTAAAGTTTATCGTTTAGTATTTTGCAATGAAGTGCTGCCCTTTTTGAAGCAGAATTGTGAAACTTTGCGTTCATACGTTGTGAATGAATTTGATCAATAAAGAAGAGGATTGCAAACCAGACTTTGTGTTGGATTCGATACTTTTATGAATTGATCTCATTTGGTGGTGATTAGCTGATGGAATCTGAAGGACTCTAAGTAATTTATGTAAACTTTGTGTTACATCCTTTATTTAGATTTTCATTTGTGTTTTGGATACTATTGTTGAATGATCTACAAGACTTTGTGCTTGTAATTGTTCATGTTCTTTGATAATTTGGTTGGATGATCTACAAGACTTTGTGCTTGTAATTGTTCATGCTGTTCGAGGAATTGCTGCGTCTAAGAAGACTTTGTGCTTCTAACGTGACAAATGATACACTCTTCACAGATCCACCATTGAAAAAGCTACGGAACGACTTTGTGCCTTCGTGAGCTTTCCCTTCTACTTTATTTGTTTATTGTTAATCACTTCTAGTATCTCTACGCTTTGCTTTGACAAGATAGAGGTATTGGTATTACTGCTAGTTGATTGTTTAAAGTTGTTAAGAATTGTGAACTTCCAACAGTGAAGCATTGTAAACATCTTCTCTGAAAGAAGAGAGAAGGATGAATGTAACACACCCCCCCCACTTTGTAAGTTTTGTGTACATTTTGTAATTACTTGTTTGTTTTACTATCGCTTCTATCAACAGTAAGAAGGGCGCCTCCCCTTTCCGAGAGGAGAGATTTAAATCTCACATAGCTGTGGCTGAAGTCCAAGTTGTGTAATCTATCGAAAAGCTGATTACATAATTTTCACCCAACAACACCATAGGTTGCAGAGTTGTTTTTTAGGGAGGTGTTTAGACTCCATGGATTGCCAAAGAATATATTTAGTGATCGGGACAATAGGTTTCTTAATGCTTTTTGGAAGGAGTTGTTTAGATTGGTTGACACAAAATTGACCCCAAGCACTAGTTACTACCTTAAATTTATGGTTAGACAAAGATTGTGAATAAGTGGGTGGAAGGGTATTTGTGTAACTATGTTGCAGGGAAGCAGAAGGCTTAGATTAGGTGGTTGCATTTAGGTGAGCATTGTTACAATACCACCTATCATATGTTGATAGGGATGACTCCTTTTAAAGCCTTGTATGGATATGATGCTCCAACATTTGAGGATTTAGCTTTGGGTCATAGCAGAGCTCCTAAGGCTAAAGATTGGATACAAGAAGTCAAGACATCTTTAGGACACTTAAGGACAATCTTCAGAATGCTCAAAATCAGTAGGTGTATTCAGACAAGCATAGAATTGAGAGAAGTTTTGAGGTGGGTGATTTAGTTTTCTTGCGCCTTTAGCCATATAGGTAGTCATCTTTGAAGAAGAGTTGTGAGGAAAAGTTGAAACCTTGCTTCTATGGCCCCTACAAAATTGTTCAAAGGATAGGTGAAGTGGCTTATGAGTTAGAATTGCTAAAGAATAGTAGGATCCATAATGTGTTCCACTTTTCATGCCTTAAAAAGGTACTGGGACAATACATCACATCTTCACCGGAGCTTCCACCTTTAGATGAGGATGGCAGATTGGTTCTGGTTTCTGTTGAGGTTTTGGATGTCAGGGAAAAGAAATTTAGCAGAGTGATTAAAGAGTACCTCATTAGATGGAGAGAGTTGCCCATTGAAGATGCCATTTGGGAGGGTGAATAGATTTTGCAACATCTTAATCTGTAATTGCTTAAGGGCAAGCAATTGTAGGAAGGGAGGATTGTAGTGTCCCCTTCCGAGGAGTAGTCAGCGATGATCACTTAGCCTATTTTATTCCTGTAGGCTAAGGTCAAACAATAAGGCAATAAATTAAATTAATTATTTTAAGTTGTCCAATAAAGTAACATTTTATGGATAACTTATTTTAATTAATTTGCTAAAGTGACTAAAGTCAAAATTATAAGAAATATTAAAACTAAAAGGGTCACTTTATTATTTGAGCTTAATGAAATTTTAGAGTTTGAAAAGGCCTTTGGGAAAGTTCCTTGGGTTTAATAAAAGAAGATTTTGGAGCTCATTTTGGTTATGCTGGATTATTTTTCTATTGTGAATTTTGGAGAGCTTCTTGTGGAGCAAACCCTTGGAAGAAAACCTAAGGGAAATCAATTTTGGTAGTGAGACCTACCCTAGTTGATCATAAGCGAATTCATACAGAGTTCGCATGGGATTCATTGATGGAGTTCGATTTTGGAAATTTGTGAAGTCTTGGCACAAAACAAATTTCAGAGTTTCGAGGATTTAAGATATGTAGACTGGAAAGTATTAAATATTATTATTACTGCTCTTGTAATAGTCGTACCACTTTAGCGCCATATAGTCCATGAAGAGGTCGATTTAATATTACCGTACAATATAAGGCGGGGTTGATGGAATTATTTTTAAGCTTGTCAACTTTTCCAAGCCTTAGTGATTATCCTTAAGTTTGTCTTACACTTCCAAAGAGAGGTCGTACTCTTCATAAGAAGTTGCATCAAGTAAAGGAGGTGCCATACAAATTCAGGAGTCAGTTGGAGGGTAATGTGGATTTCTAGCTGGACTGAGAAAGGTGTGACTCATTTATTAAATGTAAATTCAATGTCTTTTTTTGTACACTCTTATATGTGAGAATCGTCTTATGTGGTGACTGCCATACATAATCTTGAACATCCTCCTTCATTTTTGACCAGAAGAACCCTTGTTCCAACAATGGCATAGTTCTTCTCTACCTTAGGTGTCTTGCCCAAATTGTATCATGACATTCATGGATCAACTCCTTCCTTAGGTCTTTCCATTCAAGAATGTACACCCGATCCTACGTGAACATCAAGAGTCCATCCTTGATGTGAAACCACT
The DNA here is from genome assembly GCA_007258455.2 of Sequoia sempervirens. Taxonomy (NCBI): domain Eukaryota; kingdom Viridiplantae; phylum Streptophyta; class Pinopsida; order Cupressales; family Cupressaceae; genus Sequoia; species Sequoia sempervirens. Next base: position 21,426 of record VDFB02252335.1, read on the forward strand.
ATGTTCTACCTTGTTTGACTTGGTTAATCATCCGAAATGCTTGCGAGTCCATCTCTAAGCCTTCCTTGATCCAATCTAGGATCTCGTTTGAGAGGACTAGTAGGATCCGTAATGTGTTCCACGTTTCATGCCTTAAAAAGGCACTTGGACAACACATCACATCTTCACTAGAGCTTCCACCTTTAGATGAGGATGGAAGATTAGTTCTGGTTTTTTTTGAGGTTTTGGATGTCAGGGAAAAGAAATTGAGCAGAGTGATTAAGGAGTACCTCATTAGATGGAGAGAGTTTCCCATTGAAGATGCCATTTGGGAGGGTGAATAGATTTTGCAACATCTTAATCTGTAATTGCTTTTTTTTTCACAAAAAGGTTGTGCTCCCATAAGAGTTCAAAGACCTCGACCAAGAAGGTCATGTGCTCTTAGAGGGTCGTGCTATTGACCAAACTATCATCTAGGCATATGACCACACACTTATCCAACAATGGACAAAAGACATAATTGCAGAAAGTGTGTAGGGCATTGCAAAGCCCAAACAACATTGTAGGAACCGTACCTGGTGGTGATCACTATCTTCTTTTTGTCACCTACAACAATTCGGACTTGATAGTAGTCTTGCTTAAGTTCCAACTTGGTGAAGTACCTCACTCTTGTCAACCTATCAAAATAGTCTGCTATGAGGGGCAGTGGGTACTTGTTTAAAGCTCAGTAGTCCACACATAATCTTAAAATGCCATCCTTTTTTTAAAAATAACTGGTGATGCAAAGGGGATTTGGACAGGCGATTGCATATGATGTGCACTAGCTCAGAGAGTTACTTTCTCAACTCAGCCATTTTGGGGCCAGAGAGTATATGGTGAGCAAGGAGGTCGGGATCCAACTTACAACTTGATCCTATGATCCATGGCTTAGCAAGGAGGCAATGTGGTTTATAGCTTGTTTGTTATAACATCGAAATATGCTCTACCTACTTTTGCCACAACCTCTGGATCAAAGGGCTTTAAGAGGTCACCCTTGCCCCAATCTCCAATGAGGGCAGCAAGGTAAACCGGATGAATTTACTTGCGAGCATCTCTACCAAGACTAAGGGCTGACAAGGCCCGCATAGTTGCTAGGGACTTTATCATCTTTACCAAAAGAACTTCAAGTGGGTCCAAGGAAAGGACACAACTTAGGTGCAATATGATCACCACCTTACCCCTTCGCAAGAATTCTTGACCTAGAATTAACTCGAAGTCCTCCATGTCAATGGCCACAAGATTCAGAGAAGCTTTCCATCCTTCGATCTGTAATTGAACTCATATGACATTTCAAACGCACCTCTGAGCCTATGAGTTCAGTGCCTTAAAGGAAGTGCTTGCTTCTATTGCTTTCATGCCTAGACTCTTAGCTTTCCTGTCTGATATGTAATTGTACATGGCCTTAGAGTCAATCATGGCCACCAATTTCATGCTTCCAGAAAACACCTCAGTAAAGCACAACTCATGCTCTTGCTTAGGATTTTTCATCACAACACAACTCTCATTTGAATTTGCAGGATAGCATCTGCAAGATGCCATTTGATGGATGGTCTCTTTCGAAACCTCGACCTTCACTACATTGAGCCCTTGCTTCTCAGGACAATCCTAAGCCCAATGGTAGGGCTTCTCGCATACAAAGCATGTCTTAGCCTTTCTTCGAGTTGTCATCAATTCTACATCCTTTTGAGAGGTTTGGCTAGGTTGTTTGTTACTTGATTTCTTTGAAGAGGGTTATGAAGCCCTTTTAGACTTCTCATCTTTGGTGGATTGGAACTTCTTCTTAGGAGGGGCCCCATAATTCCCTCCATTTGACTTCATTGTTCCTCCTTTGAAGTCAAGGAATCGGTCGACGACATCAATAGTTGTGGCCAAAAGTCTTCACATTCTACCTTTTTATGTCGGCTTGAGTCCATAGTTATAGGTCCTTCATAAACAAGAACAGTCTATCCATCTCATACATATCTTTAATTTCTATCATTAGGGCAGATACTATTGTTGGTTGCACTCTTGGCGTAGTATGAGGTGCAAAGAAGGCATTAACATTTTCACTCTTTGTGTTAGGTCATTGTAAAATACAAGGTGTTGAAGAATTTAGCATATGATGCTATGATGGCTTAGTCTCATCTAAAGCATTGACTTTGGCATGAAAACATGTCGATCCAATTGTTATCCTTGCCTTATTTCTTATTTTTATGTAGGACTAATGCCACAAAAGCATGATGTGTGATATTTGTAGGCCATTGTTTGTAGGGCTCAACATTATGCCTTGCCACCTTTGTCAAATGCCATTTGAAGTGATAAATGCCTCAATGGCATTCAAGGCTACAAAAATTGCGTTTGACTTTGTTAGAGTTAGGGATGATTGTGCCATATGTCCACGTACAATCCCATTCTCGAGGCATGATGACCTGAAATCTATATAATAAAGGTAGAAAAGAGCCATTACGGTTAGGGTTAGAAGATAGCGCTTAGTAAATTATCTTAAAAAATCTCCTAATGCTTACATTAACCTATGTACATACTAAAAATCTAAACAAAGATTCCTAGCCCTAATTGTAAACCTTAAAAAAATGGGGTTTAGAGTTATAATTTATACATACTAGAAATTAGAAAAATGTTAGGAATTAATGTTAGTACTCACATGAATGATAATGTGTCAGGTCACGTAATTATTGTGGGTGTTAGAGATTAGTGTTCACATGTTTAAATTAGCATTATAATTATGTGTAACAAATATTAAGTTGTTGAGAAACAACTTAATATTATTGTTAGTATGTTTATGGTTTGTATAAGGTATTGGTTATGTGAGTGTTATGAGTGATTAAAACAACTCGTATATTTAGGAGTTGTTAATGAGGCTTTCTATAATATAGGATATGAAAATCATATATATATGTAATATGTATTATTGAATGAATAGAGAATCCGAATAGGTTATTATTGTCTGTAAAATCTTACTCCTCATTTCTGTCTAAAAATCTCTATTTTGGTATCATAGCGGGTTGGGTGAAATTTATTTTTTTTCTTTTGTTTTTTTTATTGCTATTATTCAGGCAATGCTCATGGCTGCTTCGTGATGTCTAGTTTGGCATTTTGAGCGCGCATAATATCTAGTGATGAAAGTGATATTGTTGTTGGCATTATGCGCCCGCGCATTAGGAGTCGGCTTTAGAACTTTGCGTATTGATAGGCAGGACTCTGTGCCTATCTAGTGGTATCATATGCCTTGCTCCTTTGAGGAGATTGAGGCAAGTTTTATTCTGTGATCTTCCCATGCCGTGATTCGCTGAATCGGAGCTTGACCAATGCTCGTATCTTGCATAGACCAGCACCTTAGAACTTGGCATTGTTTCTTCTAAGAAAGCGTTTTCACCAGATCAGGTTGTTTGAGTTATTTAGTTCTGCTATGTTGGAAGAATCCCCTCAGTCAAGGCCACGTGTTATGCCCCACAATTGGAGCTGGTGTAATTGGCGTCACCTGATCTACAATATGTAGAGACCTATAAGAGATCTACAGGGTTAGGATATTATAGTTCTTTCGTTTGTGCAACCTATCTCGATGCATAGACACCATTGATCAAATTGCTCTGCATAATCTTTGATAATTGTCGATCTTGTATATTTTCTCGGTGGACTTGGAGGTTTGGAGTCTAGTTTTGATGTCATGTGATTGCTTTTGTAGCCTACGTAGTGTTATGTGGAGTTGGTAGCGCTTTTTGGTGGCTCGCTAAGGCTGTATTCATAGCCTTGTGTATTCAATGATCGGCTCAAGCTCTCTGATCGGTAGCTGATCAGGCTTTTGTAGATTCAATGTTTTTGGGAATAAGTTCCAAGTCTCATGCTCAAGGTAGATTTGTACCACTACATCAAGTGTTCATATCAGTGCCTCAGTGTTTGCGATTTAGCAACATGGTCATGTTAAAAGTATCAAAAAATAACAATAACATTATTTTATTTGTAATTGGATGCACTTTCGCTTGTACGCAACATCCACTTTATGGGGCATTCTGAAATTAAACTTCAAGGTTAAATTTGCTAAGTAGAAAATCTATTGGAGGACGAAGGCACAAGAGGTTGGAGGTCAATTAGTGACCTCTCGTTAGTCACCAACGACGGGGCCGCATAGAGCTATGGTGGCATTTTTTTTTGTGTGTAGTGTGGTGTGTAACTGTTTGTACTGTTCTTGTTGCTTTGTGTGGTGGATGCTGGAAGAGCAATTGTATTGGAGAGCAAATGACTGTAGAGATCCTCTGACTGCGGAGATCCTCTGAGCGTCGTACTTCGTTGGAAGATGGTTTGTATAAGGTATTGGTTATGTGAGTGTTTAAAACAACTCATATTTAGGAGTTGTTAATGAGGCTTTCTATAATATAGGATATGAAAATCCTATATATATGTAATATGTATTATTGAATGAATAGAGAATCCGAATAGGTTATTATTGTCTGTAAAATCTTACCTCCTCATTTCTCTCCAAAAATCTCTATTTAAAAAACCCCTAAACTTAATTGTAAACCCTCAAAGAATTAGGGTTTAGGGGTAGGGTCATGACAATAGAAAATCTAGCCTTAGCCATTTTTAGGGTTTAGGTAGTATGTTTAGTACATACTAGAAGATTCAAAAATCCCTAACCCTAATTGTAAACCCTAAATGAATTAAAGTTTTGGTCTAGGGTTAGGGCATATAATTTTAAAAAGTCCCTAACTCTAATGCTAACCCTAACCTTAAACCATTTAAGAATTGGGTTCTAGAATTAGGGTAGGATGTACTAAAAATTATGAAAAAAAATAGTAACCATAACTCTAAACCCCTCAAAATATTGTTTTTTTTTTTTTGCCAAAGAGCAAATTGTTCATATATATTTATATTATATATAAAATAATGTGTACATATTAGTTTGACAAGCTCTTCATAGCCAAGTTTCCATTGAGTACATTTTCCCAAACAACAAAATTTAGACCCCTTTTAGCATATCCCAAATCCCTTCTATTCAACTGATATAAACTGTCAAAATCAGCAGATATGTCACTTAATCAATGCTAGATAGGTCATCGCCACGTGTCATCCTTTCATTCGTTCATTGACTGCTCCATCAATGCATGTCATCCTTACTTTACCAGGCCGCACAGTTAGCATTCATTCTCCCATCGCCACCTTACTGGATCCCGCACGGAATGCTACCTTCTCATTGCTCCATTGCTAATGCCGGGTCCCGCTGCCCTATCCACCAAACAATGTAACTTAGGGTTACAATCAATGTTCCAAAAGGATGAGTCCCACCTAAATCCCTATTGTTCTTAGGCTGAGGATGTCTTAGGGACATGGGGGCTTTGGAGAAATATCTTCTCGCATTGTTGCCATCATTGCTTGTAGATGTCCCTCAAAGAAGATGTTTATAGGGTGTCTCTCTAATTTGGAGACTTTAGGGAACATAGGGATGTCTCGGTGACCCTCAAGGGACTTGTCAATGTCCCTAAAATGCACCAAAAATGCCTAGCCATCCCTTGTATCAAATAGCTAAAAAAATATTTATTTATAAGAAAATCAAGATTTTTTTAAATATTCAGGTCACTAACCCTAACCCTAATGGTTTATGGACCCCACCCACATCTTATCTCACAAAAAGCAATAAATTAAGATCCTAGCATCACTCCAAATCAATATTAATTTTCAATAGCATCGGTTAAGGTTGCAGGTTGCAACAAGTTGCAAGTGTGAGAGCACTAGGATAGCAAAAGTGAGAGGCAAGGATGTGAGCATTAGCCAAGTCTTCATTATTTGGGTGCAAGCATTAGGAAGAGTGAGAGCAACAAGTGTTGAAATATTCTCATTGATGTCAATATATTTATTAATCAAGCTAAAAAGATCAAATTGATGGAAAGCCGAAAGGCAACGATTAATAAGAAGGTAGCAAAAATAACATTTAATAAACAATAATTATATTTTGTGGCAGCTTTCAAACAGAAGCAATTTAATCCTATTAAATAGTCAGCATTCGGTATAAAGGCAAGGCTGAATAAGACAAGAAGAATAGGACAAAATTAGAATAAAACAAAAAATGAATAAAGACAAAAAAAAAAGAAGGGAATAGTGATGACTTTATTAGACAGCGATTCACATAAAGGTGATGTGCGATCTGTATGTTAAATGATTAAAATAGATAAAGCGGCGATTGACTATTTAGGGCAGCAATCATTTTTAATAAAGGGAATTAATAATAAAAGAAGCAGCGCTTCATTAGACAGCAGTTATATTTATTAAAGGCTGCGATTAGTTTTGAAGATAATTAAAGTTTATTTAAGGCAGTAATTAGTGTTCAAAAAGCAGTGATTAGCTTTGATGATAAAAGGACATGGCCATTTAAATAGATACCTCTTTTTGAAAGAGATGCGTCTTCTCATTTAGACATAATATTTGAAAATCATAGGAAGAACTGGGTGTTGAGGAGGAAAAGATAAATAAATACATCAGATACACCAGCACATGAAGAGCAAAATTTAAGAAGATTATTTGCACATTATAGTAGATTGTGAAAAGCTGTATGGCAGATTTATAAGAAGTTTTATGAGGAGATTGTGATCAGTTTTGTAGCAGATTTATGATCAGTTTATAGCAGATTTAAGAAGGGAATTATAGCAGATTAATGAAGAGAGTTATAGCAAAATTTGTGAAGACAATTTGAATGAGTTGGTGCCTCTAGTGGGTTGGTGCTCACAAATTGAATGAGGGGTTGGTGCCTCAAGAATTTGTAAAAAGAAGTTTAATAAAAGCAATATTTTTGCCGTGGTTTTCTCCCACAAGAGTTTCCACTTAAATTGTGTTGTTATTGTGTTACTCACTATTTAATTTATATGTGCCAAATTTGATTAAATCTAAAAGTGATTAATTAAGTTTAAAAAGAAATAGAATATTGGTATACTGATTTACCCGTGCCCTCTGAACTATCTCCCTCCCAAAAATGGTCTTACTTTGTTTAGGAGTCTACTTGAGTGAGATGCTCCCTTCTCATTGGTTAAGTGAGACTCTCTCTACTTTTTGCTGGTTGAGCCCTTTGTTGATTGAGTGCTTAAAGACCTTAAACCTAAAGGTCAAAAGCCTAAAGATGGAGAGGATAAATTCTTTCCCTAAAGGAAAGTGTTTCCATAGTCATATAGGGTGTGCAATTGATTTTTTTTTTTTAATAGGATTCATGGAATACGATAGTAGTTAGAATTGTATTGCTGCACCAAGAATAATGCAGTTTTACAAGGGTTCTAATGTAATACTTCCCATGAAACCACCTTGGGCATTAAGGAATATTTTCTCACAACCTATTGGTTTGAATCCCCCTTTAGGGAGAGGAGGATTAAAAGGAATAGAAGAATCCGAAGAAGAGAACTACCTACTCATTACTCAAAGGTCAATCATAGAACATCAAAAGCTATGTTATCTTATGAACTTGACATAGGTCACATATCCCCTGACATGGTATCTTATGAACTTGACATAGGTCACCTTCACTTGGGCGAATGACGAATGATGTGATGGAATACCTCCAACCAGAGAAATGGAATGAAGAATATGATGTGGGTGCCTTGTATATGGGTAGCAAAGTGTTGATCATTTTGGGTGACCTTCTGACCAAAGTAAAATTGCTCTAAACTCTTGTTATTGTGAATCATGCTATCAATACATCAAATCACCAATTGTATATCTTGCACTAAATTGCTTCCTAAGTTGGCACACTTCCCCCACCATTGTAGAATAGGGTGCTTTATTGTTCTTTGCTATCCCTCCCTCAAAACTAAATCATACTCTTTCATCTTGTGAGTAGAGCTAGCCATATGAATGGTAAGCATCTAGAAGTGCCCATTGCTGTTCAATGAATGCCTCTAGTTCTAGTATGGAAAAGAGGCCCTTTATATCCTTTCTACAACAATAATTGCCCCTCACTTGGGACCTCTGCCTTAGCACCCTATTGATAGTAGGCATAATCCTATGGAACTAATCAATTGGTACTCTCAAATATTTGTTTGAGAGCTAATATGAGAGAGACCTTTTAAGCTGTGTGATATATCATATTGGCAGCCTAAATTGGGATTGATCAAAACCAGGGACCCACACCTTCTATTTTGCCTTACTATGAAATCATCAAGAGATTGGGCTAGCTTGACAATAGGATAGATCACCTTAACTCATCGAACTTGGCAAAGGAACCTACTACAAGGAGAGCACATTCATTCAACCCCTATAACCAATTCAAGTGATGATTGACGCTATAGACCATGTGATTCTGACTTTTTGCATGAATATTTTTATCATGATCTTAGTGATAGGAAAAAGAGATAGCTATAGGCAATTACTAGTTTAAATTGGCAGAGAGAATAGATAGAAACATGTGGATGTTCAATTGATGTGCATGTGCAAGAGATCTCAGGCCAAGCCCTTCTGTTGTCAAGTCAAAAGAACACAATTGAAGATGTTAAAAAGCTCTAGAAGTTGTTAGATATGAAATTTGATATGAAGTATGCGATTCTCCTTGAGGTACTTCGTTTGTTTATGTTTTCGTAGTTGGTGTAAAGTGGGTTATATTTGTCCCTTAGAGTCTAAATTTCCAGTTTGGCCTCTCTATTCCACAAATTGTATTTGGAAGACATGTAAATAGCATGCACTCTTTTGTGGTGAGTGGAAAGAAAGCGTACTCTTATAAATCTCATGAAAAAAGCATAGGTGCTCATTGTGTTAAATTTTCTTGTCCACCTAACCTTGAAATTATCAAAAATATCACACGTTCTTTAGTGAGCTTTAATGTGAGGTGAAAGAGAAGATAATTATGAAACAATGTGCAATAATTATCCTTATCCTTGATGTATTATGACCATGAATTTTTCTATCAGCTCACAATTAATAACTCATCCTAGCCCTTGGTTTGTCCCCCTACAAGTAATAAACGAGGGGGAATGGGTTGCACAATCCATCCAATGCCTTCTCCTCTCTGTCTTCTATCGAATACCTCTTAAGTCTTACTTTTCTTTTGTCGACTTAGTGTTCATACCCCAGAAAATCAAACAAGAGTGAAGGCTCTATTTCCTTCTAAACCCAAATGCCTGCCTCTTGTGGATTTTGGTTGGCCTATTTTAGAGTTCAGCTATTACCAGGGCTTTGAAAGAGTTTTCATATTGAAGGATCTCATATTTTTGTATCCTTTTCCTTCAGAACTATGGAGACTTGATGATTGCTATTGTACTTATGTTTATGATCTCTCTTACAAGATTTGGAGGAAGAGCTGTACAAGCATCTTTCCCCTTTTCCACCTGCATGTAAGCACATTTCATGAACTTGCTTATGGTTTCTAATTAATCTAAGAGAATTTTGGAGGAAGAACCATGAAATTCTCAGATTCTTTCCACTTTTACTTCAGCTCTTATGTTGAGCATAGAATGGGAGCAACCTGCATATGCATGATCTCTTGTTGTTCATGATTAGTCAGTCACTTCCTCAAGCATGGTTGTCTGAGAAGGGGAACTAAAAGTCTGCATTGGATGAAATGCTAGTGTCAATGCTGATTGAGAAAGGAAAGAGATGCTGTGCTGTCTAGGACAATGTCAACACAGATGTAGGGGCATTATTTCCTAGCTTGCCATCAAAATCTGTTTTCAGTTTTTGATGCATACTTGGATAGGAGATGCATTTCCTTACCTTTTGAGAGGTTGGTAAATCTTGATATGTGAATGCATGCAGATCTTCTCACCTTTGTCCATCTCGTAGATCAGTATTTATTATCTGTCATGGATCTACAGTTATGCTCTGCATGTGTTGGGTTGACACTTATTGGTACATGGATCTACATGGAGACTCTGGTATTGTACTATGATTTATAACAGTAGTTTTGATGATAGTAGAGTCTCCTGGTGTCATTGAAGCAGTCCACATGGCTTGTGAGTTGGCTAGTGCTCATCTGATGATACCACGGGGTTGAGGGGTATATTCTGCAGTTATTGTATTTGTTTAAATCATCTGAACACATAGAGAAGTGTAATGTCCCCTTCCAATTGACAGGCCGGATAATTTAATGACTTAATTAATTCCTGTAAGGGAATTAATTATTGATTATTTAATATTATTCTTTCCAAGTAAATAATACTAATAATATTTAAAGTGACTAAAGTGGAGCTTTAATATTTAAATAGTCATTTTGTTATATTTTTCCCTCCTAAAGTCAAATTCAAATATTTAGATTTAATATTTGTGAGGGTAAGGTTATCTCAGTGGAAGATACAAAAGAGGCAATTTGGGAAATTCATTATCATCATTGGAGTTTAATATTTCTTCTATTTTTGCTGAGAGCTCTCGGGCTTGAAGTTTTGGGGTTTCGGTGGTGAAACAATTCCACCCTAGCCTGTGGGATTCAATCAAATTCGTGAAGTCTCCATTGGAGATGGATATGCAGGAGTAACGGTTTATCTAGCCAGTCCGAATACGAACTCACTAATCATTCATATTGCTAGATTGGGTCAGTTTGCTCCTTCAGAAAAGAGGCGATCTTGCTATGGGAAGATTGGGATTCACTTTGGATGAATTAAATATCAGTTGAGTAATGCCTGGCTGATATATGCGTTGAGATAGAGGCTTAATATTGCTCGTCAATACTCTTATTAGAGCCGCCACTTTGGTTTATAATATCTGCCGACTTAGGGAGGACTCGAACATTTAAAATCAGTCGTTATCCCTTTCATTGGAGACACAGACTGTATGCAGTAGTGCGCTGGGGAGTATTTGTTTGTGGGCCACCTGTCAGAGGTCAATGCCAGTCATAAAGGGGAGATTTGGCATTGTTTGGGACTGTCGATCACTTACCTGTAGCTGCCAGCCTTGGTATAACCTGTAGCTGCCATCCATGGACAGATCGTGGAGTTTCCCTGAGGGGTTGCATTGCAAATATTAGCGCCAACCTGCCATAATTGGGATCCGTCTAGTGTGGACTGTGACGATCCATAAGGTGCTGATATATTTTCCAGAAATCCTTGCACTTAATGCTCTATATTGAATTTTGAATATTAGATATATGTAATCATTGTTGTCTACCTGTACATGGATATTATATACTCAGTCATATTTTGCTGTTATGAATTTCATATACCTTTGTGATGTAATGGTTAAATGTAATTACTGATTCATTGATGTTAACGGAGTATTTCATAGGACAAGTTTAATGCATACAATTACTATTTAAACACCAACTGGAAACAACTCAGATCAGTTTGCTAGAGAACTGTTTGACAAAATGCCTGCATTGTCAAACTGTGCATAATCATGAAAATTTCGTTAATTTGGGCAAGAGTCTTTACAAGAAGCATGCGTGTATTTCATTCAGTGTTTGGGCTAACATACAGACTATGATTCATTTGTAGCTACATCTATCATCTGTTTAGCAGATTGTTATCCTCACATGCAACTTGAGATGGAATTATGTTTTGTAATGTTTGTTCATGACTATTTGGTGTTCTCTTGGAGATTGATTAACATTGAATAAGTTGTGAAGAGTCCTATCTATGTTCCTCGAGCATATTTCTTCGGGTCCAAGCTTTATTAAGGGTATATTTGTGGAAAGGCTAATTTCTTCTGGTTATGTTCATATACTTTGTCGTATGTGATTGTATGAGGGTAATCACAGTTTTTGTGAACCATTGTTAGTTTGGAGATTCTTCAGGCACTCCTTTCATTATTATTTCTATGAGCTTTATTTTTTAGTCATATTCACCTGTTATGGTTATTGTGGACATTAACATATTTTTTAACCTTTTTCCTTTCTTAATTGACTGATTTCATTGCCTCTCTTATATGGACAGATAAAGCTGTGGGATCGCCGCTTGATTGAGAGAGGAGCTGTGCAATCTTATGAAGGGAATGTTAATTCGCATACCATGATACAAATTGGTGTGGATCCAACTGAGACACTTCTTGCATCAGGTGAATCCACATTATATGGAATGGATTTATTTTCTAGCTTTGGAAAAGGAATGTTTGAGCATAATATAATGATTGACTTTATTTTTATGTTATCAGGTGGTGAAGATTGTGGCATCCGCCTTTGGAATGTAAAGACTGGTAAGCTTTTGCACACGGCAGCTGGTTTCTCTTCACCTGTTACTACAATATGCTGGCCACATAACAGAAGTAAGGGTTTTCTAATTTGTTTGTTCCTATCTGGAAAGATTATGCTGGTTTTAGATTTGAGCTTTTCCCTTGATTTTGCCTTTTATTGTTCCTCCTGGATGCAGAAATGAGGGAATCATCCAAAGAAGAGAAGTTTTATGAAGATGCATCTTTTGAACAAAAGTTTTGTTGGGGTCTGTGGCTTGGATCTTTTGAGGGGTTGCTGTATATGCATGGAGGTGGTTGATATCACAGTTCTTATCTGACCAAGCCATTTGCAAAGAAAGGTACATGACACAATCCTGGTTAAAACTGTGTTTATCAAGTCATTTTGTCTGATTTGAGTTCATCAAGAGAAATTTTGCTGTTTGTATTTCACCAAGAATTAGAATCACTTCTTTGGTTACATTGTTTCAGGAAATCCAGGTTATCCTCTTCATTTTCTGTACAACTATACAAGCGCATTTTTACTTCTTGACAATGCTTTTCATAAAATCATCTACAGCAATGCCACGCTTTGTAGAATACACAATCTGTAAGACACGTTTCCTGACTTATTGAGACTTTGATGATAAATATATGATAAGTATTAGGATTAGGATCATATTGCTGTCCAAGTGATTAAATTCAGTTAATATCTTTTGAAAATGAGTTCTCTTCATTTTTCTGTACAACTGTGCCAGCGAGACTTTTAATCCTTGGCAATGCTTTTCATTAAAATCATCTGCAGCAATGCCATGTTTTGTAGAATACATAACCTGTAAGACACGTTTCCTGACTTATTGAGACTTTGTTGATAAATATGTGTAAAGTATTAGGATTAGGTTCATACTGCTGTCCAAGCGAAATTAAATTCAGTTAATATCTCTTGAAAATAATTTATCTCCGGAAATTTGGCAAGAGATTTGCATAGATAAACCACACCCATTTTAATTTAAAGCTTTCATTGATGATACAAGTTCCAAGATGACTAGCTATTCTTATGTTTGGGAGTTGATAATGTAGTATCATACTTTTCCATCCGAACATCTCATGTTTATTTAGAAATCTGAAATGAGCACAATAACAGCGTTTTGATATGTAACTATCTTCACATCACATTTCTTAGGAGTCAGAAGAATGACTGTCCCATTTTTTATCTGTTTTGCATCATTGAGATTAAGAATCTGACTGAAAATGTCCTATTGTCTTCTCTGTTTCATGTATTATGACTACATTGTCTCATATCTAATTGCAGTTGGTTGGTATCACCTGTAACATGTCTAAAATCATGCTGCACTTGCTGTAATATGTAGGTATAGTTATAGGTTTAAATGCTTGCCTGACCTGTCTTGGGGGAGGCGTACTGTTAAAATTCTGACAAATATACTAATCATGGAGGCATGATGTTAAAGCAAAGGGAAATTATTATTGGTCAAGTTGCAATCCATGATCATCAATCATTATTTTCTAACGAACCTGATGTTCTTAAGATTCGGAGCCATGTCAAATAGCTTACACTTTATTCATGATGCTTGTTATTGGTGACAAAGCTTTAAAGTTGGAAAGGCTTTAGGCCACCAAGTCTAAACATATGCAATGTGGAAGAAGCAACAATTGTCAGGAATTAATAGAGTTGGCTGAAGTCACAATTTTCCTTTTCTTACAATTAAAGAGAATTCTTGTTACAAGACTTGAGCGAATGGGGGACCTCTCAAATATATGTAACATTAGAGTTATACTGAAAGGTTTTCTTCACAGTGCATGTTTATGTGTTCTTTGCAGTGTTGCATGGTTTTGTGTAAAATGCGGAAGAAGCAAGTAACAATTATCAAGAATTAATAGAGCTCACTGAAGTCACAATTGTTCATTTCTTACCAATTAAAGAGAATTCTTGTTGTAAGACAAGTAAATAAGGAAGCTCTCAAATTTATGTAACATAAGAGTTTTAAGGGTTTCTTTGCAGAGTTACATGTTTTGGTGTTCTTTGCAGTGTTGCATGTCTGTGTAGAAGAAGCTACAATTATCAAGAATTAATAGGGTTGACTGAAGTCACAATTCTCCATTTCTTACCAATTAATGAGAATTCTTGTTATAAGACACAAGTAAATAAGGAAGCTCTCAATTTATGTAACACTAGAGTTTTAAGGTTTTCTTTACATAGTTGCATGTTTTTTTTTTAATCTTTTGGAAAAACTACGTATAAGCATTTTAAAATTTGTGGCGCATTGC